>CAIGRK010187029.1:0-10856 GCA_903798315.1 Fraxinus greggii | reverse complement strand
TTTTGATTTTTTGTAAATTTATTTATTTTAAAAATCACTTGGTGCATATTGATTTGGTCATGGACCATTTTTCTTTTTCAAATTTATGCCTAGACTGATTTTTAAAACATTATTATAATTTAAGCATGTCCGTTAGTGTTCTCATTCCGACTATATTAATGGCGTATTCGGTAAAGATTAAAATCGGATTAAAATTGAAAAATTAGACGTTATTGTTGACTTTTATTAGACGAGTGAGACTCAATAACGGTTATTTTTTCAATTTTAATTACTATCTAACAAGCCCCGAATGCTAATCTTCTTGTCTTCCAAATAGTTTTCTTACCATATCATATCATGGCGATAAATAAAAGAAGTGAAGGGACAACTAAAATATTAATTATGTTTATTTGCCGAAGAACTCAAAATTTTCACAAATCTCAAAACAAGATCCTCTCTTCATAACGAATTGGGTGACAATACTCCCACATCTACAAGAGCCGGTGAAACAATTTCTTACCCCTTCATCCACACCCCTCCACCCACCCACACACACGAGATGAAAAAGACACTATCTTAAAATATTATAATATCGCGGTATATAGAAGAAGTGAATGGACGGTGTTAACGACTCAATTGTTGCTCTTTGTTATATTTAGTTGTCCAAGAACTAAAAAATTCGCAAATTTCAATAGAACCCCTCTACTTGAAACAGACGAGACTTAAAAATTGATCTTACATTCACGACTTGATACAGTAAGAGTGTGTTTGTCTTTCATTATTGAGAGAAAAATAGAGTAATGAATAGTATTTTTTGGAGAGCGTGTGGTTGAAAAGTAAAATAACTTTATTGATTTGTGTGTGTAGAATATTTTATTGAATGAATATGTGGTGGAAAATCTTACTATAGTAAATAATTTTTTGAAATAATGATATACAAACAGATGCTAAACACTATCTCAATCATTTACTTGACGTTCTCCTTCCTCCCTCTCCACCAAACGAACTAGGCAAAGAAATTGATAGTTTCTTAACAACACGATATACACTAAACACCATCACCTCAGTGCCCGTCTCACCCCCATCCCTGCCCCACCCCTACAACAACATGAAGAGACCTACAGGAAGGGAGGGAGGGGCAGAGAACCCAAGATAGGCTATTGCAGAAGATTTTGTTCGTGTGATTTGACCAAAGCATTTCAGAGAAAAAATAATGGGTGGGTCTAACCTGTCATTTCAAGCATTTAAACAGCGCCGAATCAAAAATCCGTCTTTCTTTATCTGTTTCTAGTTCTCAAGAAAATGAATAATTTACAGTACTCAAAAAAAGAAAAGAACAAAAACTCTAAAAAGAGAGCATTCAGTACAGGCCAATAGCAGCTGAATAAAAAAAGCAGCTCGAAAATAAATCTCTGTCATCTTCGATTTGCGAGCAGACCACCAAGAAACCTGTCTCTCTCCCCTCCCTCTCACACTGTTTCTCTCTCGCTCTCACTGTTTGGCTCTCATCTTCTCTTTGCCAACCTCATCCAAATTTCCAATTCGTACATACATATACACACCACACCACTGTCTTCATTTTCAGTCAAGAAATAAAAATCCCTTCTTTCTCTTTTCTTAGAATAAAAATAAAATCTTGTTGCCTCTGACGATTTTTGTCATTTTAAACTTGACATGTCTGGAGTTTTATTCTCTAGTTTACATCGCTCTCGTAGATATTCGAAGAGCTATTTTTTGTCTTGAAGGTGTTGGCTCTCTTCTTCTTCTTTAGATACATACAGAAAGAAAAAGAGAGAGCCTTCAGTTTGGTATTTTGTTCTTTTCGTGGAGATCCCATAGATTTAGTGTTTATCTGATCTACAGTTAACAAATCCTGTCTTACTTTAATGACCCTTTGGTGAAATTCATTTCTAAAGTTCAAGTTTCAGCTGGAGCAAAGTTTGGCTGTTTTTGGAAGTATTGAAGGAAGGAAAAAATTGTAAGTTACTGGAAATCGAAAGGCTAAATGTTTCTGCAGTAATCAATGCATAAAATTCGTGTCTTTGAAGTGAGTTTGTGAGGAAATTAGGGGGTTGCGTGGCAAAAAGGAACAGATTTCACCTTCAATCAAGTAAAAGTTAATAATTAGTAATAAGAAATCAGGGGTTACAGTCTCATTGAAGGGTTGTTTTGTTTGTAAAAAAAGAAAAGAGAAAAAGATATGTTTTTGTCAGTATGTGTATGATTTCGTATACAAGGCTGTTTAGTTTTCGTTGAGCTATTTTGGCTGTTTTTTTTTCCTTTTTTCAAGGTACGCGGTAATAAGCGTGTAGTTCTCAGACATCTAAAGGTCCAAGAATCTTCTGGCTCGATCAAGATCGTCCATTTAGTTTTCTGAGATCACTAGGTAGCATAAACAAAGATTAGTAAATTAAGAAAACTTGGGGTTCAGTTCAGATAATCTCTGTGGAACCGTAAAAGCTGCCCAAGAGTATTCAAGATTTTCATACTTTTGGCGTGGGTTTGTTTTGGGGGTTTCAGAATTTGAGGTTTGGGGGAAATGGCTATGGTAGCACAGCAACTAAGGGAGAGTAGCAGTGGCAGCATAAACAGGCATCTTGATTCAGGAAAATATGTCCGGTACACGGCAGAGCAGGTGGAGGCCTTGGAAAGGGTATATTCTGAGTGCCCAAAACCGAGTTCATTGCGCCGCCAGCAACTGATCCGGGAATGCCCAATTCTTTCCAACATTGAGCCCAAACAGATCAAAGTGTGGTTCCAAAACCGCAGGTAAATGAAAAGTTTTTGCGCATTATTGTTTGATTGTGTTTTTTTACGTGCCTTTAATTTATTGATATCATTAATGGAATTTAATTTACATTTAGTTTGTAACTATCCACTTTTGCTACTCTTGATTAATTAAAATAATAAATTCTTGATTTTCAGATGTCAGTTTGTTAGATTCCTGGTGAATTTGATTATGTTTATGATACAACTCTGTTTATTTTAGTACTGATGGAGGCTATGAAAATTATTGTTTGTGAATTTAGGTGTCGAGAGAAGCAGAGGAAAGAATCTACCAGACTTCATAGCGTGAATAAAAAACTGAGTGCTATGAACAAGCTGTTGATGGAGGAAAATGATCGCCTTCAGAAGCAGGTATCGCAGCTGGTATGCGAGAATGGATACATGCGCCACCAATTGCAAAGTGTATGTCATTTTCTTGTACTAATTAGTTAACTTGGCTGTTTGTTTCTATGTTTTGGATTTGCTCTGTCGATCATTTGTCATGTACTCAACATAAATTCAAAGTTGAAAAGAACGCACATACACTGCCATTCGCTGAGTGTATGTCGTTTTATTGTACTACTAGTTGAAATGGCTATTTGTTTCTTTGTTTTGCAGCTGCCCTGTCAATGATTTGTTATTGACCTCAGCTTAAATTCCTATGTAGAAAAGAACCCGCACACGCTGCCAATTGTAAAGTTTATGTCGTTTTGTTGCACCAACTAGTTAATGTTGCTATTTGTCTCTATGTTTTGGATCTGCCCTGTCGTTCATTCGTCATTGACCTCAATATAAATATTCCTGGTGTTAAAATGAACACAAGCTTCAATTCAATGCAATCAGTTTGTTCTTCTTAAAATGGACCATTTTTCCAATTTTATGAAATGTTAGGTTAGGCTCTTCAGGCTGAACCCTTTTTCAACTTTGATACAAAAGATTGTCTGAGTGCTAACACGACATGATTATATCATATCAGAGAACTAGGATTATGACATTAATTGATTCTAAATTCCACGATGTTTGGTTTTATTGTTAATATTGACGTTTCATTGTTATTTGCATTTGAGCTATCAAAAGGCAGCTCTCTATTCGGAATCCTTCTAATTGGATTTTTTCTCCTGAAACTCTCCTGTTTTAGCTTGATATTCTTCTCTCTTCTCCATGAGCTTCAAACTCTTATCCTAAAGTGGAAATCTCTGCAGGCATCTGCGACAACCACCGATGCAAGTTGCGAGTCTGCAGCGACCACCCCTCGTCATGCTCTCAAAGACACTAACAATCCTGCTGGGTACTTATTCAAATCTGATATTTTTTGCCACATAATTGCATAATTTAAAAAGTCCAAATTTTACGTGGACATTGACATTTCATTGTCAATGCTTTTGGCAGACTCCTCTCAATTGCGGAGGAGACTTTGGCAGAGTTCCTATCAAAGGCCACAGGTACTGCTGTCGATTGGGTCCAGATGCCTGGGATGAAGGTTTGTTGTGTCTTGTCTATGTTCTTCTGTTAATTAGATCCTTCTCCTGTTTGCCATAATTATAATCTTTCTAATCGCAAGATTAAAATGAATGGGTTGTGTGAATTTATTTATTTTTGTTATCAGCCTGGTCCGGATTCGGTTGGGATCTTTGCCATTTCACAAAGTAGCGGTGGAGTGGCAGCTAGAGCCTGCAGTCTTGTTAGTTTAGAACCTACTAAGGTAAGATCTCACAATTCTGTTTCTCTTACCTATATGTCTTTATTCCAAGTTTTTATTTATCAGTTCATGGGTACCTTGATCCTATCAAGTGGCGTACAATGGTTGGCTGTCTCGAATTTCAACTCATACATATTTTTCTTTAAATCTTGCAGATTGCAGAGATCCTTAAAGATCGTTCTTCATGGTTCCGGGACTGTCGGAACCTTGAAGTTTTCACTATGTTTCCTGCTGGAAATGGAGGAACGATTGAACTTGTGTATACACAGGTGAGTTTTTCAACTATTACATTCCTATGATGTTCTGCATTCTGGCTACCACGTGGGAGAAATAAATCATTAAATACTGTTAGCAGACATATGCACCAACTACACTGGCTCCTGCTCGTGACTTTTGGACTCTGAGATACACAACCACCTTAGAAAATGGAAGTCTCGTGGTATGCATCTCTTTTCCTCTTAAGATAAACTACCTTACAATTGTCTTGACTAAGATAAACTAGGACTGCATCTGTTCCGCTATTATGCTTGTCTGAAATATCTCGATTTTATTAGAATGGGCTGTTACAACTTTGTGAACATGACCTTTTATATTGAGGGTAGTGGAATCAATCTTTCTTTTTTCCTTCATCTTTTTCATTTTTATTCCATAAAGGTCTGTGAAAGATCTCTTTCTGGTACTGGGGCTGGCCCAAGCGCAGCAGCTTCACAGTTTTTAAGAGCTGAGATGCTTCCATCTGGATATTTAATCCGGCCATGTGAGGGTGGAGGATCTATCATTCATATTGTTGATCACCTGAATCTCAAGGTTAGACGCGCATTAAATGTTTTACAGAAAGTTATTTGATTGGCAGAACTTGGTTAGTAACACCATCCCTATTTCCAGGCCTGGAGTGTGCCAGAGGTGCTTCGGCCACTTTATGAATCACCAAACGTTATAGCGCAGAAAATGACCATTGCAGTGAGTATGACTCTTTAATTTTTTATGTGTTGAGGCTTTCTAAAGATCATGCGAAGAATTATTGATTGAGTAGAGAGCTAAGCAAGACCAGAATTTTTACTGATTTTTCATTTAGTAATGTTGCCTTTCCTTATATTTTACTACCCGAATGCACATCTACCCCTTGACCTTTTTAGTTCCATTTCAATGCTGCCAAGATGGATAGTGACTGTTTTTTATTTTTGGATATCGGATTTTGTTACAAAAGGCACTGCGATATATCAGGCAGATAGCTCAGGAGACAAGTGGTGAGATAGCATATGGTATTGGCCGGCAACCAGCTGTTCTACGCACATTCAGCCAGAGGTTAAGCAGGTAATTGCCTCTATATTCTGAGCATATTTTTTGTTTGTATCTAGAGACATGTTATGTACATTAATATATACTATCTTGTATGTAACATAGTATTTCTCCTGTGCAGAGGCTTTAATGATGCTATTAACAGCTTCAATGATGATGGCTGGTCATTATTGAACTCTGACGGGGCTGAAGATGTAGTAGTCGCCATTAACTCCTCCAAAAACCTTAGCGCTGGATCAAATAACCTTTCCTTTATTGGAGGCATTCTTTGTGCAAAAGCATCTATGCTACTTCAGGTGATTTTATGTATATATTTTATTTTGATGTTTCTTTCGTGCTGCTTAGCACTTTGTTCGCTGAAATTAATGACACGTGTAACATTAGACTGACTGCTTTGAGAAATGGAGAAAATAAATTGGAAACTTGTGTTCCGGTTCCTTATAACTTTGACTATTTGTCATAACTATTTTGATAACATGATTTAAATGTCGTCCATCTGAAATGGAATGATAAACCGAAATTCGATGTCCAGTTTAATGGGTAAGTTTTTGTCCTTCCCTGACAGAATGTTCCTCCAGCAGTACTGGTTCGGGTTCTGAGGGAGCACCGTTCAGAGTGGGCTGATTTTAATGTTGATGCCTTTTCTGCTACTTCTTTAAAAGCGAGCTCGTACGCATATCCAGGAATGAGGCCTACAAGGTTTACTGGAAGCCAAATCATCATGCCACTTGGCAATACAATTGAACATGAAGAGGTATGTACTTGTTTAGTATAAACTGTTGTTTTTAACTCAATGCGATACCACCCTTTATTGGTGGCGAAGTAACTGATGTACGTCTAAATATTATTCTGTGTGGCGCAGCAAGCGTTTTAATTCCCTTCCAAAATATCATGCAATAAACAAAGGTTCTGAATGAGACTAAATTTTTTGATTGATGTGAAAAGGAATTTAATTAGTTTGCTTTTTAGTTTTTTTGGGGTATTTATTCAACTGGAGTTGCTTTCTCTGGCATTCAGTCACTCCTCTCATTTTCTTCTTGTTCGATTATAAAAACAGAAATTCCCTTTTGATCTTTATGTTAGTTTTTTCTTGAGTCAAGTTCTCATAAATTCTGCTGTCACCAAAAATCTTGTGATAACGGATAATAACAAATATATATGATGAATTTAAATATATGTGGCCTTTTTAACAACTTAAGCTTTCACATCAAGTGGTTCAATATCAAAGCACACAGAAGGTCTTGTTCAAATCTCGCCGCCACCTGTTTAATGAAATTTAGCATGTGTTACGCTTTGAAGTGAGGCGTGTTGAAGAGAATATTTAAATAATATACTTGTGGCCCTTTCTAATAATTTAAGCTTCGAATCAAGTGACAACAACAAACATCAGAGAAAACTTGATGTCACATCTCACCTTTAATTATTGTATTCCAGATGCTTGAAGTGATTCGGCTGGAAGGACACACTGTTGGTCAAGATGATGTTTTTATCTCAAGGGACATTCACCTTATACAGGTGCTTTATTCTGTATCTAAATGTCTTCAATTAGACTTTCGAGCAATTATTGACTGCAAAAAAGAAGTTTACATGAGTTCATTTTAACTGCAGCTGTGCAGTGGGGTTGATGAGAATGCAGTGGGAGCCTGCTCTGAACTTGTTTTTGCTCCAATCGATGAGATGTTTCCTGATGATGCACCACTAGTGCCCTCTGGTTTTCGCATAATTCCGCTCGATTCAAAACCAGTTGAGTAAAACGTTACTCCACATTAACTTCCATTTTTTCTCTCTCAAATATTTACCCTGAAGCTTCAGAGATCTGTGAGAAACTTGGTTATCAGTGAGAATTTAATTCCTTATTTCTTGTCAAGACTCATAATTTTTCTCTTCCTTACGAGTGTACTCATAAACCAACCAAACATGCTCTGGATATAGAGTTTGCAGCTTTACCATGCTTAGAAAGTTTACTTATTAAGTAAAAAATCCGACTTTTAGAATTTATAATTATTTTGTCAGGCAGTCGGAAAATAAGTAAGTAATTTAGTTTTATAAGTATCTTCAACTTTTACTACTTAAAAGTAAGAAATAAGTAAAATATCATAACATGTTCTAGAAAAGAAGTCGTAAAAACTTTTCTTTTAAGATACCTGGGCATGATATATTGTGTAGTTTGTTATGTCTTAGTTTTTGTTCATTATACTGGATAAATAATGAATTATGTTCAGGGAGACTCGCATGATACATTGACTGCACAAAGAACACTAGATTTAACATCTAGCCTCGAAGTCGGCCCAGAAACAAACCATGGTGCAGGGAATGCATCATCATCTTATAGTGAACGATCAGTATTGACTATTGCCTTCCAATTCCCATTTGAGAGCAATTTACAGGACAATGTTGCTACAATGGCACGTCAGTATGTTCGTAGCGTGATTTCCTCTGTGCAGAGGGTTTCCATGGCCATATCTCCATCGGGATTGACCCCTACACTAGGGCTGAAGCTATCCCCAGGCTCTCCAGAAGCTCTTACGCTAGCTCATTGGATCTGCCAGAGCTATAGGTAAGTTCTGCTAATTTTTCGTTCTTTCTGTAGTTGCAAGCTTCTGTCATTTTCTCGTCATTGCAAATCTTGTCAGATCTCCACCATCAAGGTCAAGCATGTTAGTTGGGTTGGATAAATGTACCCACTCAGTGATAGCTTGAGCTTTTAGATGAGGTGATTCAACTTGGTACTCGAGCTGGCAAAGGATCCTCGCTGTCATCCATTTATAAAAATTATGGATGTGTCAGGCATTGGATGAAAAAAATTGAATTTGGTCTGCATGGGTGGGGACATGTTGAAGACAAAATGTAAATAAATTTATAAACGTGTTTCCTCTGGAACATCTTTAACAACTTTGAGATGATCCCCGTCAAGAAGAAAGAGAAAAAATCCTTTTGTTGGTTTGATGATGGAGTGGAGCAGATATTCTGTTTATTTATCTGAAGCATTTTTTTGTGCATTTGCAGTTTCCATGTGGGAACCGAATTGGTGAGGGCTGATACTATAGGGGGTGAATCACTATTGAAAACACTATGGCATCACCAGGATGCCATATTGTGCTGCTCTTTGAAGGTAACTTGGTTCTAAATTTATTTGCTTATTCTTTTATAATGTTATTTATATTTATATCTAACCGTCAGATAATCTATGTAAAGATACTCGCTCACTTTTTTTTTTTGTTCGTGTAGCAGGAGCTTCCAGTTTTCATATTCGCGAACCAGGCTGGGCTCGACATGCTGGAGACTACTCTAGTGGCTTTACAAGATATTACATTAGATAAGATATTTGACGATGCTGGGCGCAAGGCATTGTTTTCCGAATTTGCTAAGATAATGGAACGGGTACTTTATGTTTCTGTCAAAATGGCACTTTCGCAGTTCAAATTTTTTGGGTTTCCTTAATGCATAGTGAATTATGCTGGCACTCCAGTTCTTCGTATTTTCTCCTTTTCCCTTTCCCAGAAGACGGTGTTAACTGATTCTAAAATACGTTTCAGGGATTTGCTTATTTGCCTGGTGGTATATGCATGTCGACAATGGGGCGCCATATCTCGTATGAGCAAGCAATCGTGTGGAAAGTCTTCGCAGCTGACGAGAATACACTCCACTGCCTTGCCTTCTCTTTTGTCAACTGGTCTTTTGTCTGAATGTTCATGCTTTCGTAAAATGATATTTTGGCAGGGAGTTGGAGGAAATTCAGAAGTTTTGTAAATTTTTTTCTTTAATCAAATTTGTTTTATGCTCATTTTTTAAGTCTCCAACGTATGTAAATCTGCTGGTGCTGCTTTAGTCTGGTTTGAGTGTTTTTAGATGGTAGATGGGATTATTCCTTCAAGGTTTCTACATGGGACTTTTTTCCCTGTTGAAGATGAATAATCTGTAGTTATTTCTGTTGAAAAATACAGCAAAACAAACGTAGTCGAGAACTAGGCAAGTTTCTTCACGCAGGCCCTCAAAAGAAAACAAGAATCAAATGGCCTAACAGAAGCTTTATTTTATATTTCTTTAAATTGGGTCATTTCGTCATTTTAGAAACAAAAAAAGGAAGTTGGATTAAATAAGAGGTTCAAAGTACTTGACAATTGACTTATATTATATATATATTTTTTATCTTTTCTATCTTCCAAAATCTAGAAAAAAGTCAATGTAAAAAAAAAAATTAATAATAATATAAAAGACATTTCCTATAAATTTTTTGGCTTATGAAGTATGTTTAAAATTTATAAATTAGTTTATAAGAAAACTAAAAATAAGTTAGTTATTATAAAAATGTTCGTTTCATTTATATTTAATAGTAGCGTAACAATTTATCGTCTAGGACCTTAAAACTCTGAGGACCAACCCTGTTTTCGCGAGAGGTAGTTATCAAAAATGCAAATCATTTATCTGGATCGTGCTCTAGAAAATTGATTTTGATTTATTAATTGTACTCGGTACATAATTATTTAATTAAATATTATTTATTTTAAGATAAAATTTATAAAATTAAATTTTTATAGTAGTGTAAATTGTATTGAAAAAGACTTGTTTGTTTAAGAAAAAATATATTATTGCACATTAACTATTGAAACATAAATAATAAAGAAAAAGTACGTTGTATTAAACATTCAAAAAAATATTTTAATTTGAAAATTATATGTATTTGGTATTTTACTCACCCGTCCCATAAAGATAATTTTATTTCTTTTTTTACCCAAATTAAGAAAATTTAGTTAATATAGTTGAAATAATAAATTTTATTATCATGTTTCCTAATATGCCTCTACATTAATGTAATTAAAATTCAAGATAATTAAAGTATGCATGCAATATTCAAGGTAATTAAACTTTCTTGGTATTAGTAATTGTTTAATGCAAGAATCACTGTAATTAATATTCCAAAGTCATCCAATACAAATACAAATAAATAAATGTCGTAGAATATAAAAATATTTTTTTATTTATTGTTCCAACTACAATTAAATAATGAAGTGATTTATATTTGTAATAACAAAGCATATTAAATAATGATATATTAAGAAACTAATATATTAGAGCACCTCCAAGTGACACTTTAAACATGAGATGCTCTCTA
>CAIGRK010186915.1:0-11718 GCA_903798315.1 Fraxinus greggii | reverse complement strand
AAAAACTGATATAAAAAAGACTCACCAAATTCCAATGGTTTCAATTCTTGACACAAAAAACTCATCAAATTCTGCTAACCCTTTTGGCTATGAAAAATATTGGTCCAAATCCTCAATCCTATCTCCAAATTCTTGTAATAAAGTAGACTCAGAATCCATTGGATGTGCCTTGATTGGCTCAATCAATGATGAGAAAAATGAAGGAAATTGTTCAAAGCCAATTAGCAGAACGGTTCTATTTGAATCAAAACTTAAAGTTCAAATTCCAAATCTTGTTCCCTCTTCGATTTCCCCGGTCAAATCACCCAAATCTCCAGCTGATTTTGGAATTAAGACTAGGGATTCTCAGTTATTGAGTCCTTCTTCTAGCATCCCAGCGAAGGATTCCCCTTAGAGTTTTACTAGGCAACTATCTTTGAAGGAGATGGAACTTTCTGAGGACTATACTTGTGTAATCACTCATTGGCCTAATCCAAAAACAACACATATATTTGATAAATGCATTGTCATACGATCAATGGCTAATGGTCAACAAAAGGGAATTTGATAACANATTCCAAATCTTGTTCCCTCTTCGATTTCCCCGGTCAAATCACCCAAATCTCCAGCTGATTTTGGAATTAAGACTAGGGATTCTCAGTTATTGAGTCCTTCTTCTAGCATCCCAGCGAAGGATTCCCCTTAGAGTTTTACTAGGCAACTATCTTTGAAGGAGATGGAACTTTCTGAGGACTATACTTGTGTAATCACTCATTGGCCTAATCCAAAAACAACACATATATTTGATAAATGCATTGTCATACGATCAATGGCTAATGGTCAACAAAAGGGAATTTGATAACACAAGGGAATTTATGGAAAAATTCAAGCTGCTGTGGGGTTTTTTTCTGATAACAAAAGGGAATTTGATTTTGAAGCTAATTATTCAGTTTCTCCTTCTGTGGATTTTCTCAATTCTTGTCATACAATCAGTGGTCAATGATCAACAACCAAAAGTCGGTCCGCCCGTGCTGAATTTTGATGCTGGGTCCGCCACTGACGTTATGTCCTTATTTTTATTACAAATATAACATGATTTAATAGAAATGAAGTACGACAATCGACTATGTTACATCCTCATTTTTATTTCAGATATAAAATGATTTAATAGATTAAATATGATTCATGTAGCAAATCGTAGATAGCACGTAAGAATCAGAATTCAGGCACAGGTTGGTCTTCGTCTGATGGTTGTGCCAAAATCCAATCTCCATCTCCATTCAGAACCATTCCTTTATTCTTCTCAACCCACCATGATTCTGGAATAAAATACTCATCCTTGAGAGCACCACAAGACTTGTTGACCAAAGCCAAGCTCCGCTTCACCTTCAATTCAAATTCTCCATCAGCTCCATTCCAACCTGCCACCACGTGTAAAGTAGCCTCCAAATTATGCCAGTCAAGAGGTTGTTTCGAGTCCTTCAAGTTCGGGGATTTTCTGGTGTCAATTTGTAGCTCGATACCTGTGTTCGAATATCCCAAAAAAATTGGATAATTTGGTATAAGATCAATCTTATTCCTGATGTGCAAAACTTTCAGATTCGAGAATTGATTCAATCTATCGTTGAAAGCTCCATTTCCCACTTTTGGACAGCAAAAACCAATGGCAGATACCGGAATATCAGTAACTCCACTGTCAACAAGATCAAATGCAGATAAAGTAGATAGACTTGCACCAAGACTGTGACCAGTGACTATTATGCTCAGATTCTCATTCTTATACTGGTTCCTAAGTTCTTTAATCTTTGTCAAAAGCTGAGTTCTTGCACTTAGTTTTGTGAAAGGTGAATTGGGATCAGTAGAAACATAGATTGTGAGCCAACCTTGCATGACTTTAGGCACGTTCTCATCGTCTTTACTGCTGTCTTGAGCAGCTATAGGTTGTAACGAATGTTCAAAGGAATCCGGAGTAAAATGTAAATCGTCTATCCATTCATAAGCTCGTATTGTACCACGCCATACAACATAAACTTCACGACGGCCTAATCGTTGACTAACTTCATCGGTAGTGACGGCAATATAGCCAATCCAATTGGATTCCCTGACCCCTGGTTCACGTGATTTTGAGTGAAATAGGAGAGATTCGCCTTCACTAACCTGGGCCGTGGCATAGAGAAAGCTGTAGATTTGGAAATTGGATGCCGATTCCAGCATGACATTGTGGAAGAAAGTGTTCTTTCCATACCTAGAGTAACCACAGTACTTGGAATTTTGGTCATCATTGAAGGCATCGTATGTGGCTTGACAGAAATTGCCACATTGAAGGATGAAGTTCCGGAGGCTGAGGTTTAAGGGCTCAAGGAGGCCTTCCCAGTTGTTGCTTCCTAGCAGTTCAGCCCATGTTGGTTGTGCAGCTTCTGTTTTTTCCATTGTTGTAAAGTGTAAGAACTTGACAGACTCGGACACAAAATGAGTGTTATGTAGGAGGGATATATAAAAGGATGCTGGAGGAATGGTAGGAGAATGTTAAGATTTGAAGTCTATCTTAAAAAGTCAACATTATTTAAGTGAAGTAGTCCAAATTTTATAAGTTGGTCTATGTTATTATCTTTAATCGACGTGGAATCTATACCTGGACAAAGAATGGTCCAGATATAAGATAGTAGGAGGGAGAGATGCGACATGAGCTCATCACAAAAATATCTATATATAGAGAAGGCTTTTAAGATGTAATAAGATAAATCGATTAGCCAAATGATGGCATCATTTCCATAGAATCTCCTACATACAAGGACCAAACACTGTCTTTTTCAGCCCCACCGTAAGATAATGAAAGAAACTTCGTTCAGCCTTATTTTTCTTCTACCAACATAGTGTTCCTAGCATACGAAGATATTAGTAAGATAATAAAACAATAACACGAGAAACATGATACTTAAATAGTATTTGTCTGTTATTCACCGTGAAAATTGATCGGTCTTACAATAAAAGTATATAAACGATATTTTAAACATGAAATATAGGAGAAGATTCAAATATTACACAAAAGATATCAATCATTTCAGCGGTCATGCATGCCAACATGTATGTGTAAGCAATATGTCCTAAATTCAATTGACTTCATAATGTAAACACTTTACTTTGATCGATGCATTTTATCTATAATAGATCTATTATTTTAATTGTATTAATTTTTTTGATGAATTAAATTATTAGACTCCATTAATTCAAGTCTTGATAACTTGTTAATCAAAAGAAGTCGTAATTGTGAAATATGAGTTATATATGACTGATTCTTGAATTATTCGTGGTCGTAGAAAATAACAAGATACAGATATCGTTATTACAGATAGACCAATACATGTGGCATTTTTCACTTATGAAGTGAATAGCAAATCTCATAAGTTAAAAAGTAGTAACATTTAAATTGACGCATGGATGTTTGCTTAAGAGAACAAAACATTGGAGACCCACTACAGAGATTTCATATGGATAACTATCTCAATGGTTGATCTCCAATGTTCAGTGGTATCATTCGGCTCGAAGTTGTCATAGTACCTTATATGAGGACCGTTATACTTTAGTGATATTAGATGTTGCTCTATCAAGGGTCCCCAATGTAAATAAGATATCAATGTTTGAATTGGAGTATTTTCGAGGCAAGAAAAAAAGTATTACAAATTTCAAGATATTCTCATCTCCAAATTGTTGATTCGACAATGTTCAATTAACATTCATCCAATAAGTGCATTTTTAGGGATGGTATTATAATAAAAAATATTTAAATCTAGATATTCTCTTCTTATTGTACATGTTTTACTTGAGTAAAATCCTGGACCAAACACCGTCCTTTTCAGCCCCACAGTAAGATAATGAAGGAAACTTCGTTCTGCCTTATTTTTCTTATACCCACATAGTGTTCCTAGCATACGAAGATATTAGTAAGATAATAAAACAATAACGTGAGAAACATGATACTTAAATAGTATTTGGTTATTATTCATCGTGAATTGATCTCATAATTTAAAAAGTAGACCCACCACAAAGATGTCACATAGATAACTATCTCAATGGTTAATCTCTAATGTTAGTACTGAAATTTATCATTTGACTTGAAGTCGTCATAGTACCTTATATGAGAACCGCTATACTTTAGTAATCAAGAGTCGCCAATGTAACGCCCTAATCCTATGGACCGAAACATCACTAGAACGATTGCACCTTAGCTTTAGATTTAGAAATTATTTGAGAAAAATTAATCGACTATACTTTTCGCGGAATGATACTTTGTATAAACAAACTTTTGGAATAATACATAAAGATTAACAAAATTAAATTTTTGATTTTAATATATTTTCTAAGAAGACTACTAATTAATTTCTAATAACATAGTATTAAAATGATTCTGAAGGAATTAATGAAAGAAAATGAAATGTTGAAAAATTCCATGCATGGGGTCCTATTCACGTGAACACATGCAGAAAAGGAATTAATGAAAGAAAAGGAAATGTTAGAAAAATTTCATGCATGGGGTCGTATTCACGTGAACGGATGCAGAAAGGTTTAGGCGGAAAAGAATACACAAACCATTTTCTTTTGTTCTTTGTTTTGCGCAGCAAGAGTCAAAATAAAATCGTTCGCATAGTTATCGACTTTGAAACTTCACGAAATTTTAAGAGAAAGTAGGAAACTTCCTATAATATATCATATCCGAATATTGGCTTTAGTTGACAACATATGAGGTACTAAAAATATTTTCCAGAACCCGCAACGGTTCGATTTGAAAGAAAAAACAACGCAGTTTACATAAAGTGAAATTTAAAATTCTACCGACATCAGATTGTCATGATTTCAAGTTTATTTAATAGCTAACGCATGAGGCTTTTAAAACTCATTGATTTCGTCCAAAATTTCCGAGTAACGAATGAGCTAGGGATTTTTAAATTAAGGCTAGAAGCTGGAATTTCAAAAGAAAACAGCACCACCAAATTTTATTGCTAACATTTTTTGTGAAACGGGAACTTGTAACTACTACTAAACATTATTAATTCATGAAAAACTTAATAGAATAGTTCCAGAAAAGACGTTCATAGAAATTTATTTATTTAAAAAAACGTAAACATTTTTTTATACTCGAATAAAAATATTAAGTCACCGGCTTCTCCATTGCACATTGCATCTTATCTACGATCATCCATGCCTAAAGTAAATCAAATTAACTTGTAGGGAGGGAATTGATCCATGAGTTTGAAACTCAATAGATATCATCAGTGCATTTCGTTACCGAATTAAAATTTTCGAATTATAGTTCCAACGGTCCTTATACTTATTTACTTAATAGAATAAGGAAATAATAATACAAATCCCCAAATAAAACATTAAATCCTCTTTTACTTATAATTTGGTTCTTACGAAAAATAATGTATGCAAATCTAATCGTGGAAATATATTGAAGGCATATCGGACTATTATTGGGCTTTTATTTCTGATGTAGGTCGGGCATAAGGTTCATCTATGGACTAGGCTCGTAGCTAACTTGTGAAATTGAGCCTAATTTCATTTTATTTTTCGGGCTTCTACATTCCTTACACCTTCAAAAAAAATTGTCCTCGGAATTTACCTTACGGTTGGACAAAGAGTGTCAGATATTTGTCTTTAACTTTCTCTTCTCTTTCCCAAGTAGTTTCTTTTACTCCATGACCACTCCATTGTACCTTGATTAGTTGAATTTCTTTGTTTCGTAACTTATGCACCCTTAGATCTAGTATTATAATAGGTAATTCCTCATAAGATTCGTACTTTTAGAGATTAGTAATTGACCAATGATCAGGATCATGCACATACTTCCTGATCATCGATATATGAAACACGTTGTGAACCGCCGATAGTTCAGACAACAAAGCCAATCGATAAGCCACATTCCCAACAAGCCATATTCCCGACCGTAACAAGTATTTCAAAATATCCTATATAACGAGGTCATAGTTTGCCTTTCTAGCCAAATCTAAGGGGGATACTTTTAAAATTGGCTAAGACAAACCCCCCTAATTTTCATTTTGAATTTTCAACAATTCCATGTCTCCACAATGACATTTTGAATGTTAAAAGACAAAGATACCCTTAAATAAATAATACAATTATATAATATTATTTTATTTTATTTAAAAGACAATACTACCATTTTAGTTAACAAGTAAAAATCAGACACTTCCTACTTAAAATTTTAAAATCAGCTAACTTTTCTTATCTATTTCTTCAATTTTCTTATCTATTTATTCCAACATAGATTAAAACTCTTTTCATCTACTTCAATCTCAAAATCTCAGAAATTTATCAAACACTGAATAATAAAATATTTTTTATATCTATCACTTTGAATGGATAAATATATTTACGTATGTTTAATTTCATTTTTGTTAAATTAGTATATATTTTTAATCGATAAATCTTATTTCAACATAGATTAACATATAGATAATGTTTTAATGGATCTATAATTTTTTTAAGCATAAACAAGAAAAAATCCATCTTCATGTATATTCTTTTAGACAAGATTCATGACAATGGTTCTGGCCAGCCATAACGGACTTAGGCAATCGGCTGTTAACAACCACTATTAACAAAGCTGGCTGTTAACAGCCGTTAATAGCCTGCAGTCTGGTCTACTGTCATCAGTCAATCTGACTTTTTTCTAATAAAATTCTGTTGCGTAGTAGTTTGACCGATTTTCAGACTATTTTTTTATAATTAAAAATTATGTTTCATCGTAGAGATATGGTTGTAATCCCAATTCGTTTGGTGATTTCGAATTGTACGAAAAATATCGATGGGTATAGAAACGAACGAGTGATATACGTGGTGGTATTCTAATTTCCATAACATCGAGTACATCATATTTAGAAATGTACCATGATTTACAAAACAAGCTGAAAATCGAACCCTCTCAGTACGTCATAGAACTAAGATTTCAATTCAATGAATATTCATTCATTCTGATTTCACCTATGAAGGTTGCTTCTGATGCTAAAGTGAATTGGCTATTTGAATTGAAGAAATGCACACTCTTCTTTTCGTGACTTTAGTGAGTAAGAATGCCGTCGAAGGTGAACATGAAGATTCGGATGGAACTCATGGTATGATCTTCTACCTCCTAGGTCTTCCCATCATAATGTCAATAATTTCTGGGACACAGTGGAGATAGCTCGTGTGGATGATATGGTTATTCCCAAAACAATTGTTCTTTATCGTGATATCGCTGTTATGCATAGAATTTCATCGGTAGTTCACAACAACGAGAATGAAAATGAATTTATAAATGATAATTTGATTGTTGTATTTCGTTAGAGACATGAGTGGGGTGGGAGGTCAGGGGTTGGATCGAGTGGATAACCATATAAGTTTGGCTACCCACCCCGAATTCTCTCGTGTTTAGTATTCTTCCAAATGCTATTCAGTAACATATGCAGTATTTTGATGCTGTAAAGGTGTAAAATTTTTGCATTAAGTAATTCCGATATCGACGATGACGATATGCTTGTAGAAGATACATATTATGAGTTTTGTTATGTGATGCATTATATTGTGCACTGCTTGTATACATGCATGAACCCCTAAGGTTTAAGATTATGTAGTTTAAACAATATTTATGATGTAGAAAAATAGCAATTGACAAATCTGATGAAGATTACAAGCATGCGGGTTAGTATGTATCTACAGATGGAGATGAGAACATCATGCTTATGGAATTAGGTCCTCATATGTTGAACGATGAGGTATTTGTAAAATACTATAATGAACATGTCAAGTTGGATGAAAGCAAAATGTGTGTGGGAATGTCGTATTTTGGAGCGAGTTTAAAAAGTGGGAATATAATCCAATTGAAAATGTTGAAAGGAAAGAATTTTCGTTGTTCGTGAATTTACACTGTGAACCGATTATTCAACCCGAGGAGATAAAAATTATCAAAGAATAACATAAACATGATGACAAATTAATTACAAAGGAACCAAGTGAAGAAGTAATAATTAATGAAGATGAAATTAACACATATCCTGCTGACTTCATTGATTGTCCAATAATTGCATTTGTGATTAAATCCGAGGAGGAGGTTGAAATCTATATAGTTGAGTTTGAATAAGATGGAATAATCAAAATATTCTTACAAATCAACAAGTTATGCTCCAAATTTTCAGTCTCATATTAAGACATATTTTTTGCATGTCGAATTTTCGAATTGAAAACATGATACTTTTAGATGATTTGTAGCCCATTGAGTTAAATTTCGTACTTACTTTGAATTGTCTCAGTCGAATATCGGATGAGAAAGATAAGACAAAAATACTGACAAATGCTCAATCCTGAAAACTTAAGGTGGTGATCTCTAACCACCAATGTCGGCGCACACATTCCAATTCTGAAAACTTGAGGTAGCCCTTTGTAAAAAGAATGTATGAATGAAACTAAATTACATAATTGAAAATTGAAAATAAAGTAATAATAGGTAGATTCAGAATTCAAACACATATATCTCATCTTTTATTTTAAGTCATCTTAGGTAATTAGTAGATACTTTAGATTAATTAAAATACATCTCTTTTGTTTCACAATATTCAAATCGAATTTCGAACTAAAACAAGTCAATTTAAAGTTTATTTCTTGTGGGACGATACTCTTAACTAATCAAATTTATTACTTGTCAATGATCCCGTAAGCTTGCAAAATTTGTTCGAACGGTATCAAAATGCAATCGGTTGGGCTTCTTCAGTTGCTTATGTTCCAAGATATTAGGGTTGCAATCAGACTCCTTTGTCTATGGGAGAATTATATTTTGGTCCTCCATTTTGCTCCTTTGTTCAATGAGTCCGCTCTTCGTGCAATTTTCATCCTTCGCTTTTAATTGTGTCCAATTAACTAAGCCTAATCTGCAACCACCATTCCTTTGTCCGAATCAACTTTTAAATATCTAAAATTTTGTCCCTAAACTTAAAAATCTTCATTTTTCTTCGATTCTCTTTCCTTTATTCCAAATTCACCTCAAATCATTGAATTTTACCCAACAAACAACATATACAAGAGATTAAACTATAATTCCTCATAAGTGCTTCCAAATATCCACATTTAACGATTTAGATAAGTGCATAAAATACACTTATCATCATTCCACATAAAATAAGGGGATTGTGTAGATTTTTAAGTATTTTGTGCTTTTTACGTATCATAAAAATGTGGTAAATTTCTAGATCTTTTCATCTCCAAATTTTTGAGAAGACGGTGTTCGATTAACGTTCATACAATCTATGCATTTTTTAGGGATAGTGTAATTAAGAATATTCATATCTAGATATTCTCTTCTTATTATACATGCATTTTCAGTCCCACAATGAAACATTAACACGAGATACATGATACTCAAATAGTATTTGGCTGTTATTCAACATGAATTGATCTTACAGTGATCCTGCAATAAAAGTATATAAATAATATAGGAGAAAATTCAAATATTATACAAAAGATATCAGACATTTCAGTGGTCATGCCTGCGCTGCCACACCATTTAACACATTAAGATGTAACTTTCACTTGGTTTTTATTACTTAAATCTTCTAATTAATTTCCTTGAGAATTTTGAATTATTATAAACGACAACTTTTGAAGTCTGCTGATTATGAACTTAAGCTTATTTATTAACAAATTTTAATTTCTTGATATTTTTATCAGTTACGCCATTTCACCTTTAAGAATTCCCTATAATAAGACTAAAATTATTTGTCAAGTAAACTTAAGTTGATAATTTGTAATAATAGCTTATTTTTGTCGTAGTATTCTTTTTTTTTTTTTAATTAGTATTCTATAAATTTGGAACTATGTATAATTAATTGGAAAATATTAGTTATTGGGGCCAAAAGGGTTAGGGTTATAATAACTGGAAATCGCGCTCCTTTTTTCATACCCTGGATAAATTGAGTCATATTCATACATCAATGTACGAGATGATATTAGAATGACATATCTAAAAGTTAGGCATTATCAACTAAAGCTTAAAGAGTATCCAAGGATAATTAAAAAAAAAAATGAGCTCGTCGCTTTCAGAAAAATGGTTCACTATATTTCCTTGGTTGGAATATTCTCCTTAAACATAAAGGGGCATATTGTTTTTTATAGCTTTCTTTTTCTGAGAGATGGTAATTCGTCCGATTGTTTTAGATTGGTTTGTGAAGGATATAATTATTGGTAGTGGGTTAAAGACGAAAATACGTATGCATTTCTTATTCATACTAGTTCAGCATATCGTAATATGTGTTGTGTGAGACAAGAACTGTCTCAACAAATTGACGAGGTGATACATGCCGTATCGGAAGAGGAACTTTAGAAACATCATCGTAATAACTTCAATTTAAAGTGTTCGTTCACTAAATCATGGGAATTTTCTTTAACTAATATAGTATGTGGCAGACTTGAATCTAGATATTAATAAAGTTGTATTGAAAAATGCACCACAAAATACCCAATATATTGCTCTAACTTTTAAGAAAGAAATTTTGCATATTATGGGCAATAGAGTATGATGAATCATTCGTGAGGAAGTTGGGGATGGACTTTTTTGGCATTCTTGTGGATGAAGCACAAGATGCATCTAAGCGAGAGAAGATGGCCATTCTCTTGTGGTTTGTGAATAGTCATGGTCGTTTGACAGGACACATCTTTCGATCAAAAGAGTTAGCGACGCCACATCCTTGAATCTCAAAATCGTGATATCCAATGTTCTTGCTCAACATGAACAAAATGAAAGGACAAGGAATGATGGTGCTAGTAACATGTGTGGTGCTTGAAATGAACTTCAAGCATTATTTTTAGAGATTGTCAATATGCATATTGTGTCCATAGTTTTGGACAACATTAGTTGCTTTAGCTAAAGATGTCCATGTTATTTGGAACTTATTTTCTCATTTGGACTATACCGTCAATAGTATTACTTCTTCTCCTGAGCGAGTTAATAAGTTGCAAACTTCTTGTAGAGAGGAAATTCAACATGTGTTAGCTGATGGAGACTTTGAGTTTGGAAATGAGGCTAATCAAATGGTTAATTTGCGGTCAAGAGCTACTCATGGACAGGTGCGGATCCAGCACCTAGCCAGCCCCCGCGGCCGCCCGTGCTGGATCCGCCGGGAGCTTCAAGTCTCCGCTCAGTCAGCCGTGAGTTAACGTCGTCCGCCGGGAAGGATGAAGAAGGCAGCCGGTTGCAGCAGGTTTTTTTTCTTTTCCTTTGTTTTGTTTCAGTTTTTGGGGCCTCTTTCAACATAATAATTGGGCCAAATTTCAACTTATTAGCCACACAAACAATACCCAAATCACCGAGCTTCAATTCAAATCGGCAATTGTGAAATCTCAATTCCAAAATTGAACCCAAACTGTAGAGGAGGGAGAAGACGAGCAAGGGCTGCGACCTGCGAGGCGATTAGCTGCAGTGCGGTGCGGAGAGTACTAAGCGGAGTCCCTGCTGCTGCTGTGCGTCCACTGTCCGCGCCACTGGCAGTCCGCCGAGTCCCTACTGCTGGGCCGTGACTGCAAGCCTGCTGCTGGAGGTTCCCGCCACTGCTCGACACTCGACAGTCGCCGGTGAGCGCAGCTAATCCTTGATGCACTTGAGAAAACCAACTTGTGGGTGTGGTAAAAGATTGTTTAACAGATTATTTTTTGAGGGTGCAGGTGCAGCCGTGCAGCAAACGGGATTGAGCCAAG
>CAIGRK010186908.1:0-10728 GCA_903798315.1 Fraxinus greggii | reverse complement strand
TGTTTCATTTAATTCTTGGTTCAATCGGGATTATCTTTTGGTTTTCTTGGGATCTTCAATCTCTACGTGGTTCTCATCACTAATTTTTTGATGAAAAGAATCTGTAATAGTGATTTTTTGAGAAATGTGTAATTAAAAAATAGGAATGAATTTTGAATTTATGTGCAGCAATATATTCTTACGAAAATATGTAATTGAAAATGAATTTATGGGAAAAAGAGTTTTTTAATAATAGAGCTCAGGGCACCATAAGTTCCTTAGAATTATATGATAAATATTAAATTTTAATTTTAATCACATGCACAACCATCATTCTCTTATCCACCTTTCGTTTTTATTTTATTTTATTTTTTGTTTTTGTTTTTTATCTCAATGAGGAAAACAAGAAGATTAATCTAGAGTAAAAGCTGATAAACTTTCATTGACAAGACAAAACCTAGTACAGAAAGGTCAATATACTTGGACAAGACAATAAAAAAAAGCTTTTGAAAATCCTGCCGTTTGCAGAATATTATTTGAAAATAAATTTTGTGAGAAATTGTTTTTCGAAAGATGTATTCTTAAAAAATAGAAAAATACTGTAATTCAAGTATAATATTATTTTATTGAAAGAATATGCTTTGAAGTAAAATAAATTTTAAAAAAGAAGTTTGAATAAAAATAAATTTTCAAAAATTTGTACCAAACAGTCAAACACTGCCAAAGTAAAATTTAGAAATAATAAAAAGTAAATGTCAAAAAAAGAAAAACAGTAAAGTGTCGTAACTCCAAAACACAAACATGAAATTACAATTATACCCACCCTCCATCCATTCTTCTCCCACCACTATTTATGGCAAACCCTTCAACCAGAAATAATAAATGCTGTATAAATTTCAAACAATTGAAGGAAATTCACAACTTAGATTTCAAAAAATCACAAGCAAGATGCTGAAAATAGTATTTACCCTTTTAATGAACAGATAAAGACGCCATAAATTAACAATAAATTAGGTAACAAAAGACTTTCTGACCAAAAAGCCCTCAAAGGAGGAGGAGGAACCGAATTACAGAAATAGATATTGGGATTCTTCAAGAGTTTGCCAAATCTAGGCAGATTGTGATACTGTATGTATAGTAACTCTTGTAAGCATAGAACTCGTATATAACAAGAAAAGTGGAAAGTGGGTCCCATGGTGAAACCCAATAAAAGCAATGCCCGGGCTTAATGTGGCAACGATGAGTCGGGAAAAGAGTCATACACTGTGTACAATAGCCATGCAAAAGCTTGCCGTTTCAGTGCCATTTGGTGCCATATAAATTACGCCTCTCTGTATTCCTTTCCTCTCTCTCTCTCTCTCACCTTATTTGGCGACCCCTTTTCTTTTCCCTTTTTAGTCAAAAACCTCTGAAAACTGCGCCCTCTGTATCCATTCATAAACATGCAAGCGTAGATAAACTGTTGAGCGAAAGAGATTGAAGAGGATTTACTCTTTTGGGATTTTGAATCTGTTATTTTTGTGAGTTTTTGGAGAGAAAAATGGGTCGTGGAAAGATCGAGATAAAGAAGATCGAGAACTCGAATAGCAGGCAAGTTACATTCTCCAAGAGGCGTCAAGGTCTGCTGAAGAAGGCCTATGAACTCTCTGTTCTTTGTGAAGCGGATGTTGCCGTCATTATTTTTTCCAGCACTGGGAAGCTTTTTGAGTTCTCCAGTTCAAAGTAGTTGTCCTTTTCTTTATGGTTCTTTCGATTTTTCTTTTTCGGTATATGTTTTTTAATTTTAATTTCTTTGGGGTTTCTATTGATGACTTTTAATGGATTCTTGTATATTTTATTAATTAATTCTGATGTGGATTTGGTAATCCTCAACATTGCATGTAGATTTTTTATTTTTAAGATTGTGGATTTTGTTAGATTTTTAGGAATTCAGCTTTGTTTAATTAATTTATATAATTTTATTTTTAAAAGAATTAAAGGATGGATTCTCTTTTCAGTGCATGTGCTTTATAATCAATTCTTTTGAGTGTTGATTCATTGGAGTTAGTTTTGAATTAAAGAATTAATCTTATTTTTTAAAAGAATATTTTGATTTTGAATTTGTGAATCTTGAATATTGGAACTAGAAATTAGTCAATTTGAGGTTAGAAAAAGCAGAGAGGTAATGAATTAGAGATCAATAAGGCCAAAAGTACCAAAGCTTTGGTTGCTACATTAATAAATGAATTGAATTTAATTTCTTTAAGAATTAAACAATTTAAATTCTTTAAGAAATAAATGAATTGAAGCCCTCGCGATCTTGATGTTTTTGCCTATTTATATATGTTTATGGTGCAGCATGCAGACCATACTTTCAAGATACAGCAAGAGTATGGGCTCTTCCCAGGTTTCTACACCGGAAATGAAGCCCGAGGTATGTTACTCTCAATTTGCGTAATTTTGGCCTACCTTGGCCTGCTCCCTTCCTCCACTCTGTTTTGCTACCTTTCTTTCTATCTCAGTGCAAACCCGATTATATCAAAGCCTACAGTATCTTTGCTGCACAGCACGTTTGTTCTAACACAATCCACTTGTATATTTATATGTCCTTCAAATATGTAATTAGATAAGACAGACTAACTGAGCAAATTCAACCTTGTGAATCTGTAGTTCCAATTAGTTACAGAAGCTACATATCTTTGAAGGTAATAATTGGACAAATTTAAGAAGAGATAGTTTGCAAGGTTATCATGCTGACCTCTATGCATTGTACCAGTAACTTTATTAACAAACTGTATACCTTAGTTCAAGTAATTGGGTTTTGTTCCATCTTTGTTGAGTTGTTAATGTTGTTTCATACAATTTATCAAATGAGTTGAATTTTCTCTGTAATTTCTCTTTAAGTTTTACCAGAAGCAGGACTCAAAGGAAATGGATGTTCTCAAAGATGAGATAGAAAAGCTGCAAGTGAAGCATTTGTACGAGTTCCTTTAGTCATCTCAATGTCAATCACTAATAGCATGTTCTGTTGGGAGGATTTGATAGCACGGAATTTAACTAAGAAAAAGAAGTTTTAAATCCTGTTAAGTGCTATCCAATACTCGTACCAAACATGCACTATATGTTTGGGAAATCTGAGTATCATTATATCTATTGCCTGTGTTGTTTAGACGATTGTTGGGTAAAGACCTTACTGACATAGGCTTACGAGAATTGGGAGAGCTAGAACAGCAACTAAATGAAGGGCTCTTAAGCATAAAGGAGAGAAAGGTTAGGCATTTATCGTTTTCTTTTTTCACTTGTATTAGCTTTCACCAAGCAAAATCTTCAATTCTGTATTTAGTCAGCGATATATGTCTTTCTGAAGATATTTTGGCTCCATAACAGAGTGTTCTACATTTTCAGGAACAAATATTGAAGGAGCAACTTGCACAATCAAGACTGCAGGTAAAACCCAAGTCCATGATTTTCCTTTTTTCACCAGTGGATGAGAGTGAAACTATAAATTAAGCATGTTATGGAATTCATAGTGATGACAATTCGTCCTGCAAATTTAGACATCTTTTCCTTTGTGTAAGCAGTTTCTTTCCTATGCAGGAACAACAAGCCACGCTGGAGAATGAGATTTTACGCAAACAGGCAAGCCAAGTTTTTGTTTATGCAGATGAATAATTCCAATAGCTTGTTCTTTCGTTTATGAATTTTGCCTGAGACTTGGCTCAACATTGAATGTAGGTTGAAGACCTTCGAGGCTGCTTTCCATCCACCAGCCCTAGTCAGCCACTTTCTAATGAGAACCACCCAGTGGATTCTGCCATCAGAGTAGGCTCTGTAAGTCCTGAAACAGTAAGGAATGTTGGACTCGTAGATGACGATTCAGACACCACCTTGCAATTGGGGTATTTTATTTCCCTTGAATCTGCCTCCCTTACCTCCCGTGCGAGTGCATCATTTTCTCTTATTTCATGTATCGTGCACTTATGAATATATATTGGAGGGTATATGGCAGTCAATTTAAAGTATATCGTTCATCTAACTTTGCACCCAGATTTTATGAATTTGTTTAACTTTATTTTCGAATCATTTTCCGTCTATTCCTTTTTTTGGTATTCACATCTACCTTTTGTTGTTCAGGCCCCCGACTGGGGTTTGTCGAAAGAAGACAAGGATGCCCTGATGGAGAAACACAACTAATCAACTGAAAGACACAAACCAGCATACCGTTATCTTTCTTGTCTCCTTTCATGTGCATTAGGACCAGTTTGAGAGATATTAATCCTAAGTACTTGGATGAAGCTATGTTGAAGCATCATTCATAAGTGTATTATCTTTTCGTGACTTCAAGATGATCGAAACACGGGTTTAGTTTTAGTCAATGTAATTCACAGTTCTGGTTTTCAGAAGAAAAAGAATGTTACAGTAGTGCCTGAATGGTTTTCATAACTTGTGCTTGCTTTTTTCAATTGTGTCTGCATAAGAACCTTGGAGGAAACCCAGAGTTTTGCCCCAGCAGTAGAAGATTAAAATAGACAGTTCGAATTTTGAAATGTTTTCTTTTCGTTATTGGTATACAAGAATTTATTTATCATATGTACAACGAATCATATAACTCTACGTATGGCTCATATCTCTTGAACCGAAAGTTTTTGAGCAATTGATTTCTGGTAGCTAAAAGTTGAGAAAACAAAAATTGTGTTTTCTTTTCGATTTCCTGAAGTGAATTCTCTAGCACAACTAATCTTCTCGTCAGTTCCTTGGCGGCCTCCTCGCATCTTTCAGTAGATATTTCCGCTGCAAGATGCATGGCTGCATCTTGTACATCTTTCACCTCTTTCATGGCACCTGGTTTTTCATTAATCTCTTCGCAAAATCTTGAATTCAGGCAGTTTGTGTTGTAACCATTGAAGTTCCCTGCTGGTTTTCTTGTTTCCATGCCCGATAATATCGCATCAAGCACCCAAAAGTCAATGCTCTTCATTACTGAGAAAGCTTGAAGAATGACAGATTCCTTCCCAAAACAAGATTTTTCTTCAATCCCAGATAATAACCCTTCCACTTTAAAATCCTCTACAAGTTTGATACTACTGCATTTTGGTTGGTTTTGCAGCAGATTTTCCTTTGCAGAAGAAGGGGAGTTTTCAACCAGGCTCAAAGCATAGAAAAGGGAAATCTTAGCCTGTATCATATGGGAAATGGAAGACGTAATAGAATTCAACATGTCCATGGACTGTAAACTGTATTTGAAAAATTCTTCAGAGGCGGCTCCACCCCATGCCGTCATGGGGTAGTCTATTTCCACCACCAGCCTAGCAAAATCCTTGTTAATCATATCCAACACCCCAAAACATTTCTGAACCCATTTCAAGGACATAAATTCTTGTCCTTCCACAGGCTTCAACAAGATTTGGCTCGTATAATTCGCTATTTTGGATCGAAAACCGTTTAAAGAAGCCGATAAGGCTCCGGGATTTAAGGTGTGATCTCCCATCCTGGTGCGAGATTTGAGTGAACGGCCAAGCCTTTGTGCCAAGAGTACTACCAACGCAAACAAACAGAAATCAGAAAGTTAAGTTTTGCTAAATATATCGTGTTTGATGTAGTATATTTTGTATTTGTGTTAAATATATGATTTTTGACCAAGAATATTTTGTATTTAATTTTGTCAGTTTCCTCTCCTTATTTTTTAATGTCATTTCTGATTCTTATTCTTTTAAATACAAATTATAAGCAAGTGGGACAACATGTGATTCATGAAAGTTTGAAGCGAAAGGAGTGGATTGGTTGGGTGGTGTCAAACCGATTGGAAAGTAACAATCCAAGTTGATGCTTCGTTTGCCGATAGGGGTTTGATGTAGACTCTTTATCCGTGTGTTATAAAATGCATATCATGTTAACATAAACATAAAACATTCACAATTAATAATACATATCTAATCGCAGACAATTACAATTAATATAAACTTGGTCACAAAGAATTAGATTTAACAAATAACATATCACACATGATCACAATGAATATATAATTAGTCATTAACAGAGTATATTCGCATATTTACATTACAATTAATGTTAACGCCGACATAATCACATATATTCAAAGTTAGTATAGAGTAGGTCACAAATAGTTGTAGTTAAGCAACAAACTGTCGTATATAGTCACGGTTAAAATAACATTAACTGATCACATACCATCAAATAGATTCTCACTAAACACAAACATAATCACAGAAAATAACATTTATGGATATCTGATTACAAACAATTACAAATAACACATTTGGTCACAAACATTCAATGTTATAATAGACTAGTCACATATAGTTACAGTTGAGATGTACATGATCACAAACAATCACCATCAACACAAATCATGTCACAAATAATAACTCCTTACACAGTACTAATTACATGGAGTAACAGCTCACACATGATTGGTCACAAACATGCATCAGTAACCTAAACATGGTCACACACAGCACATATAACACATTTAATATGTCAAATTCAATAAACCACAACTCATGAATTCATACATTACTAAATGAATACGAGATTTCAAATCATATCAAAATCTTAATTCAATAATCCGTCAATTCAAATAATTCAATAATATCATGTTTGTATATAAAACGAAAGAACTTGTAACAATAAATAATATTTTCATGTAACAAAAAAAAATATGTTGAGCTATTTGTATTGTTTTGGTTGTTTCTTTGCTTTCAATTTATCGCTTTTCCTGGTTAAGTGGCACTATGTTGTTGTATGTCCTCCGACTATGACTAGATTCACCCATCTTCAACAATTCATAACTTGCAATCTCTCACATGTTGACTTCTTCCTATTTTCAATAAGGCGTCTAGAACTTTTTATTATTATTATTATTATGAATGTGTGGCCTCCGTACAATAAATAAGAGTGCAAAACTCACATCCTTACTCACAAACAAAAAATAGCAAGTCATATTCAATTCATTACATGTCACAAATAGTCATATCTAATAGAGACGTGTTCATAAATTGTCAACAAAGCCTGGTCATATAGAGTCACATTTAACTCAAAAAAGGGGCACATACTGTTTTACAAGATAATTATGTTTACAACAGCATTTTTGACCAGCATGTTCAGAATTCTAAAATTAAAAATAATAAAATCACACTGATTGGTCACTACATTGTAAACAAATGTCACAAATAATTCATTATAGGTCACCAAAAGTCACATTTAATAGAAACAAGTTCATTGTGATTGACCACGGACTTGGTCACAAATAGTCACATTTAGTGCAAACAATGGTCACAAACGATTTTTTTTACCTAAATATGTGTAGAAAAACATTTTCGATCAACAATTTAAGAATTATAAAATTAAAAATAATAAATGCATACCTACTGATCACAACTTATCACAAATCACTGCACCATAATAATTTTCTCACCTAATTCAACCAGAATAACAATAAATTTGTAAAAGTAAACACGAAATCAAGAATGATCCACATCATTTTATCAGCATTTCAATCCTTAAAAAGCGATTACAAGTGAAATGTGGCTACAAAATCAAATAAAAAATTGGCAACATTTTACAGGGCTCAGTACTAACACATAAAAAATCAACACAAGCCCAAGGCCAACCCATTAATCAACTGCCCTAAATTTAAAATATAATTGGAAAGTAAGAAAAAACTTTTATATATGGAATAATCCCTACTTTTAAGGATATGTTATATAGTATAATTTATCCTAATTTAAATTATATTATTTCTACTTTATATATTTTGAAACTATTTTTAAAGATTGTTAGTCATGGAATACTATTCTTATACCCTAGCAGTTATGTATTTTTCCCTTTTTCCAAGCCCTTGCGACAAAATTTAAAAAAAGATAATTATATTACCACAGCAACTTTTACTTATTGCACCACATTACAATCACACCACGATTACAACATACTTGCAATAAATACACAACAACAAATATATTATTTTATAATTTTATATGTTTGATAGTTTTATTTTAATTATGAAACGATATTTATATTGATTAAAATAAGAAAACATTTTTTTTTTTTTACAATTTGCACTTGCATACAGAATAAATTATTTCTTTCTTTATAAATTATTTAAATGGTGTCACATTTTATTTTCAAAAATAAATTTCGATGAGCCCACAAGTGCTATCTGCTTAAATAATATTATTCGTAGTGAGTGACTACAACAGTCGCCTTGTATAACATCCTATGTGTCATCATTTTAATAAAAAATAAAGATAAATAATCAAATGAATTGCCATATTAATAAATAATAATAAACAATTACAAGTAGTAGGACGTTATGTAGTGCAATCATCAACTACGAATAGTATTATCCTATTTATTTATTCATCACTCATTTTTCTCTATTTATAAATTAGACCGTTAATTTCTTTTCAAACGGAGGCTTGAAAGGCACAAACAAGAAAATTAATTTGTAAAGCCACCCTTCGTTTACGTGTCAAATTTGGATTCAAATCTTGAACATAATACTACAATTTCAAGAAGCCACCTAGAAACTAGCAACTCTATTTTTCTAATGACAAGACAAGTAGGATTAAAATCCTGTAGTTGATTCTTACAGGATTGCATAAAAGAATACGACCACGTAATGAAATAATAATAAGCTATCCCGAAAGTAAGATCACGCCAATTAAATAATGGTGAGAAAGACAGCATCGTATATCCAAAAGCATAATTCCAAGCAAGGTCACGCTCTTCCAAATCTCATTGTATGGAATTCTCATTGCGTGGTCTTCATCTCCAGTCACAACAATCATTCAGTACCGGATGGGGCAATTGACAAATTTTCTCTTGTCTTCCTTCTTCAATCGTAATCGTGTTCAATCTTTTTCAGTCCAATGTACACAAAATGAACTCGACTACTCATGTCTGGCACTTCGAATAAATTGATATGTATCCGAGCCCATGTAGCGCAAGACTTGGTGTTATATGCCTCGACAAATGAAAATCACGAGTTCAAATTTATGCTCAACTTATCTTGTGAAACGCCGGGGAACTCGAGGTGTTGGTACCACAACGTCACGACCAGATTTTAGCAACTGGATACGGTCCGGTATCATTTTATCGAAGAGCCTGTTATCCGGATTCTCAGCATAGCAGACATAGTAACAACTCACACATGCCTGAGGTAGTGCCATTGCAATCCTAGTCTACAAGCACGTTATAAATACAATTATGTTAATCAACCAACCACTAAAGATATAAAATATATCCAAGTTGAACCACATGATTTGAATGTCTCATTGAGATTTAAAAAGGATTAATTTAATTATTGAAGATAATAAGAGAGAGGCACCAACCATTAGGTAACCGATGAAGGCAGCTAGGGCGGAGAGGATGGCCGTGTAGCGGTGGTGCACAGTGGCTGTCCAAGCAGCCACCACAATTGTACACATTGAGCCACTGCAAACTCCGGTGAGAAAGCAAATGGCACTTGTAATATCAGAATCAACAATTCCTTCCATTTCTCTCTTGAGAAAAAGCTCCCATGTATCTTGTGATGCCTTCACAAAACCTTTTCCGTATGCAGCAATCTGCAAAAAAATTGCGTGTCATATACTTCCATCCTATGGTCGAGATTCGAGAATGTTTTAGCACGAAAAGATAGGTCAATTCATCCTTCTGCCTGGTGTTACTGGCAGAGCTTTGAGCATATCTAATCTTATTAAATCTAGTACAACACAAATTGAGAATTGCAAAGAACACAGTTAGAATTCTATTTAGATGACTAAATAAGATTATACCTGAACATTGGCCCAACCATTGCCTCGTTTGAAGATCGATTCCATGACACTGAGGCAACAATGTGCACAAGAAAACATGAATTCATCTTCTCCCTCAATCAAATTCAGGCCGCGTGCCACAATTCTCAGGCCTTCAATTGTAGGCACAAAAAGGGAACCAAGGCAAGCACTTCCAAGATTGTTAGATAACGCTCGTTGGAAGCAAAATTTAGTACTAGATTGCATTCCTCTTAGGTAATACAGAGCAATCACCCTACTCACAGTTAAATTAGCCACATTCCTCATTACTTCAGCAGTCCAAGCCAAGCTCAATACCAATGCAAATATAATCGCTGGAGGAACATAAAAATTCAATGATCCCATAACGGCTAAAATCCAAAATGACATCCACAAAAATCCAGCACCAAGCATTAAATAAGTGGGGTGATTTAAACCAGGAAATTTCGACACTGGTTCAAGAGCTTTGATGAAAATCTTGGAGCAAAAACTAGTTCTTTGAGTAACCCAACAAGCATACAATCCATTACCAACGGCGAATGCAATAAAAATAGCTCCAACGCCACTCGTAGCAGGCCTTTGGAAGCAAATTAAAAGGATACCGGCTGATAAAGTTAGGACAAAAGAACTCCAGATTATGAAATGAACCATGAATTTAGGCCATAATCTCACTGCCTTCTGCCAAAGAAATGCTAATGTAATGCTAAGAAAAGAGGCAGCCTCAACCTGTGGCAGAAAATACTTCAACAACTCTTTCTCTTCTCTTTGAGCCCTCCCTTCTTCTATTAGGCCTTGCACCCCTTTAAATATAAGAAACCCCATTAGCCCAATTGCCATAACCATATGCACAAGGAACACAAACAGAGAAATCTTGTTTGTGTATGATCTTGAATTCAGTGTTACAACTGATTGCTGGTCAAAAAACACAAAATCTGACAAATTATTTTCCATCAAAACTAAAGAAAAACACCCAAAAAAA
>CAIGRK010186886.1:0-58811 GCA_903798315.1 Fraxinus greggii | reverse complement strand
ATTCTCCTTTTTTTTTTTTTTTTACTTTTTGTTGTATATTTCATTTGTCATGTGAGCTTTCAACTTTTATTTTATTTTCTCTATTTGTTTAATCATCCTCAGTTTCTCATCCCTAAATTCAACACTCTGCAAATTTTCTAACTTATGTTTACAGTAGTTATACTGACATGTACAGCCTTTCAACTTTTATTTTATTTTCTCTATTTATTTTTCGTCTTCTACTATGCAATAAATTTTTTTTCATAATAATATCAAAAGGTCTAACACTTAAGTTACTCCACAAACATGTTAGAAAAGTCGTGTTAAAAGTGTTAAGATTTTAAACACTTGAAATAATAAGTCTCTTTAAAACACTTGGTGAAACTATCTGATGACCTTAAGGTATTTAGAGATGCTAAAGTTTATCTTTGACTACGGATTTTGAATCTCGTTTGGTATGTTTATTTTAATACTATATATTTTCTGCTATTAATAGAATAATTAAATGTTGCAAAATGAGAATATGAATATTGATGCTATTATTAGTCATTTGAAAGAACTTGTTTCATTTTTTCGTACATACAAAGAATCTAAATTAGAATATGACAATATTACTGCTAAAAAAATTGTTGTTTAAATAAAAATTGAACCTATATTTTATGAAAAACATATTATTCATAGAAAGAGAAGCTTTGATGAAAATGTCAATTATGAGAAAATACATTCGGCCGAAGAATGTTTTAGAGTTGATTCTTTATTATATATAGTTGATCAAATTCTTCCTTCACTTAAGTTAAGGTTAAAACAACTTCAAAAACATAAAATGTTTTTGGGGTTCTGTTTGATAAAAAAAAATGTAAATTGCAGATGATAAATTTTGGAAAGCACGTGTGATAGTCTCAAAGATATTTTTAAGCATGACATGGATTTTGATATTGATAGGTACGATTTATTTTTGAGCTGTAAATTGTGAGAAATCGTTTGCCAGAAGAAATCGAAAATTCTTCTTTTTTTTAGACTATATTAAAATGATAGACTATTTGTTTTTCAAATGTGTAAATTATTTACAGAATATTATTTACAATATTAGTTACAATTGCATCTGTCAAGAGCGGCTTCTCAAAATTGAAGTTAATAAAATCCTACATTGATCAACAATGTTACAAGAATGTAGAATGGATTTGTCACTGTGCCTATTTAAAAAACATTTTAAAATAGATAAATTATAACAGCATAATTGTTAATTTTCTATCAACAATTTTAGAAGAGTAAACATATTTTTGTATATTTGAATAGTTTTATTTATTAAAAAATGTTATTTTGTTATTATATATAAAAATTATTTTTTGGGACCCAAATTTGAAGTTGGCCTAAAACCCTCAAAATTTTAGAACCGAGCGAGCAAGAAACATTTGTAACTCAAAAAATACCCTTTTTTTTTACCTAAGCAGAGATTGTTTCTAAACACCAATTCCCACTATACCCCAGTTTGATGGAAATTAAAATTTAAATTGAAGTCAACAATTAATTTTAATCACCCATATCGTTGGGTCAACCACTTTTCAACCACATATTTCATCAATTTTTATCAAAATCTACTAAAATCTGATTTTAATCTTCACCAAACATGGGCTATATCAGAGCAATTTTCTTGGGCTCTAGACACTTGCTTCTTCTTGAGTCTAGCACTTAAGTCCTCAACTTTTTTCGTCGTATTTTCATTTCAATCTTCAACTAATTAGTACATCTGATCCACGATAATGATCAAAAACTCATTAGGGGAGACTAAAAAAAACTTATCTTATTCCTTTTATTTTTAAATTAGAAAGATAAATAATAAATACAAAAGTTCAACAAAATATTTTTCTCGTGTTGACAAAATATATGGGCAGAAACCATCAACATGTACTAATCAATAGAGAGTTAAAGATAAGAATGCGGCAAAAAGTTAGGGACATCAGTGTAAAAATGGAAAAATATTGAAAACTTTTATTGTAATTAAAACGTAGTGCAATGGTTTTATAAGATGAGGGTAAATTTGGATATTGAGGACTTGAGTGCTATGAATAGAAAGGTTGAGGATTACAGCTTTCAAGATAATAAGTTGAGATCTATTTGTTACATTTTCGATAGATTGGGAACCCAACTGTAATTTTACCTAAAATCAGTCAATACCCATTGTCCTAAACCGCAAATCATGATTCATGAGGTAACCAGTCTATACGTTGCGTGAAAGACGCAAAAGTCAGTCAAACTTCCATATATGAATGAAGACTTGTAGCTGTGGTTTTTTCAAAATAAAAAATTTCACTTGTACAATCATCGAGGTTGTAAAAATTGTGATTTTCTTTTTTACTTTCATTTATTTCTTGTTATCTAAATATTTGAATTTTTTCGCCATAAAATATTTTTTTCCCCCTCTCTTATTTTCAATCACACATTTTCAATAAAATAATATTTTAATCTTTAATTTAATTTAATTTAATTATTATTATTATTATGTGTAATAAATTTAAATCATGTAATCAATAATAATTGAACATAATTCAATATTTTAAGCCTACTATATTTTTTTAAAATTTATTAATGAATCCAATATTTATTATGTGTAATAAATTTAAATCGTGTAATCAATAATAACTAATTCAATAATTTAAGCCTACTATAATTTTTTAAAATTTATTAATGAATTCAATATTTTCGTTAATTAAATGTAATTATTTATTTAGTCATTTATGTAGTAATAAAATAAATAATTATTGTCACTTCTATCCCTTTGTAATTTCCAGGTAATTAACTCACGTAGCAATGACTGTCATTCATGAAGTTTCCTATCTCTTTACGCTATTGATCATAATATAGAGTCGGACAAAGTGATGATTGTTGGGGAGAATGATGACCTAAAAAAGTCTGATGCGCAGAATCTGGTTTTGAGATCAAAATATAGCAGTAGGAGACCATGTCGGCCTCGAGCATCTCTGCGTATTTTTTGTTGTTTTACTCACTTTTTTTCTTTAGCACGAGAAGAGTTAGCTCATGGGATTTTCCTTTTCATTTCTGCACAAATACAACTACGTACAGTCCTAATAGCACCTATCAATCCAACTTGAATCAACTTCTCCAGGCATTATCCCCAAATGCTATCCAGGTGAATGGATATTATAACTCCTCTGTTGGATACAGCTCTCCGGACACAGTCTATGGTCTCTTTCTTTGTAGAGGTGATGTCAACACCGATGTCTGTAAGAAATGTGTGGAAAATGCTAAAACTGTAATCTTGCGACGTTGTCCCAACGAAAAAGAGGCAACAATTTGGTATGATGAATGCATGTTACGGTACTCAAATCGATCCATATTCTCCAGGGTGGATTTGTCATATTTGGTATACCTATCTAATGCTGAGAATATCAGTAGTGATACATATAAATTCATCAATGAATTAGTAGGTACGATGAACGAGACATCACTTCAGGCTGCTAATAAATTCTCTGGCAAGAAATTTGCTACGAAAGATGTCGACTCTACGGCTTTTGTGAAGTTGTATACCATGGCACAGTGCACACCTGATCTTTCTAGGGAAGATTGTGACTTCTGCCTTAAAAATACCTTCAACGAGTTACTAACATGTGGCTATAAGGAAGGAGGGAGATTTATTTCCCCTAGCTGCAATAGTAGGTATGAGATATACCCCTTCTACAACGCCACAACCGTCCCTGCACCTGCACCTGCACCTGTACCTGCGCCTGATAACAAACAAGGTAACGTCCTAATCTAAAACATCTCTTTTACCTCAATTCTCACGCATAACCAAACACTTAATAGGGTTCCTAACCTAGCACTACACCTGTCTGGATATCTCCATCAATTTTTACATGAATGTTAAGTTCAACATAGGCTAGAAAACTTGAGTCTGGGTTTTATTTTCTGAAGATATTCAAACAAATATAAATAGAAGCAAGTTTTGAAATCCCAATTTACATTTTTGTTCTTAATACAGGAAACAGGGGAATCTCAAGACAAGTTATTATTGCTATCGTCGTTCCAATTGTTGTTGTTTCCTTAATGGTCTTGCTGGTAGGCTTACGTTTCTTGACTGGGAGAACGATAAAGAAGAAACAATATGGTACTATAAAGGAGAGAAATGGTAAGCCACGAATGGTCAAAATGGGAAAGTAGAAAAATTCCCTTTCGATCTAATCTCTATTCACGGTATTTAGATGGTGTGATAGCATGAAATGCGCTGATTTACTTTTCCTACATATTCAGAAGTTTTTGCTGATTGCAAAGATCATTAGTTTTGCACCTTTAATATAAAATTTCAAGAATTTAAATGTAAAAAGTTTTCTTCTTGTCTTGCCCGTTCGTTTATTTTTTTTTAACTCATGATTTGTTGTTTTTGTGTGTAGAGGAAGATGAAATTTCGACGGTTGAAGCTCTGCAATATGAGTTAAACATTATTGAACTTGCTACTACCAGCTTTTCTGCTGACAATAAAATTGGAGCAGGTGGATTTGGTGACGTATACAAGGTAATTTAATGAATATATAGTTTCTCTAGGTTTGGCATAATATAATTATCCTATTTCGCTGCTACTTTGCATTCACACTTTCTTGGATAGTTAAATAAATAAATGGCTAGTAGTATTAAGACTTGAAATTTCAACTTATGGTTAAACTTTATTAAGATGAGTAGTCCCCTAAATATGTTAGCACTAAAGTCAATGTGATATTTATCCCTTTAAATAATAGTACTATATTATTGTTTAATACTGTGTATCAAACAATGTATATAGGGTATCCTTCCAGATGGACGAGAGATAGCTGTGAAGAGACTTTCTAAACGTTCAGCACAAGGTGCAAAAGAATTTAAGAATGAGATTGTAATCGTTGCCAAGCTTCAACACAAGAATCTAACAAGATTACTAGGTTTTTGCTTGGAAGGAGAAGAGAAGATTCTCATATACGAATTCGTGCCAAATAAAAGTCTTGATCACTTTCTATTCAGTAAGCATCAATGTGAATACTGCTGTTCATTGAATTTCCGTGCATTTGCAGCCACGAAACCTGCATCAGAATTTCAAAGTTATTCCCAATCAATGCTAATTATCTTGATTCATTTCCTCCATGGATGTAAAGATCCAGAAAAACAGCGGCTCTTGGATTGGTCAAGACGTTATAAGATCATTGAAGGAATAGCAAGAGGAATGCTTTACCTACACGAAGATTCTCTTCTTAAAATTGTACATCGTGATCTCAAAGCTAGCAATGTACTCTTGGACAAAGACATGAACCCAAAAATATCGGATTTTGGCATGGCGAGGATTTTTGATGTTGAACAATCTCAAGACAATACTATTAGGATTGCTGGCACATAGTAAGCTCTACTTTATATTATTTTCAATATCAACATTTATCTACCCTTATGATGTGGAATCGTATTTTGTCTTGTAGTGGTTACATGGCTCCAGAGTACGCATTGCATGGTCAATTCTCAGTAAAATCCGACGTCTTTAGTTTTGGAGTCCTAATTTTGGAAATCCTAAGCGGCAAGAAGAGTAACAGCTTTTACAAATCACATGGTACAAGAGACCTTATAAGCTATGTGAGTGCAAAGTTCAATTCCACTTGTAAATGAGGGTACTCGAATGTTCATATTAAAACATATTATTAGGTAAATATGAAAAAATTTTCTAAATTAATCAAATAGGTTTTAAGGCTAGTTTTGTTTGCACAGGCTTGGAAGCTTTGGAGAAATGGTGCACCCTTGGAATTGATGGATCCAACTTTGCAACAGTCTTATGTTTTGGATGAAGTCATTCGTTGCATCCAAATTGGCTTATTGTGTGTTGAAGAAGATGTCAATAAAAGACCAAAAATGTCGTCAATACTTCTTATGCTTAAAAGTTACTCAGACAATTTACCTATTCCTCGACGACCTGCATATTTTATTTCGAGCGGATCAGATAGCATGGCAAGAGAGACAGACCCCAATCAACCACAATCTATAAATGAAGCATCAATCAGCGAATTGTGTCCAAGATAGTCGATTATGTGCCAATGACATATTGTTAGATGTGGAAATGTGACATCTCAAAAAGGCAAATCATTTATATAGTCTTATTTGTGAGAAGATTACATCCTGAGCATTTGGTAATCTTAAAATACCTCAATTTTTCATTGTCGCCTCTTCGAATTCAATGCCTTTAATTTTACTGTCAAAGCAAGTAATTTTTTTTTATTTAAAAGTGGAAAAGGTAAAACGTGTATGAAAAAAAAATCACTTAAAAAGTAACTTTTATTATTCCTAAGCTTGACACATTTTTCATTTGTTGTTGCTATTGCTTCAATAAGCTTTTTACCCCCATTCCCAAACCTTATAAAATGAAAAATTGAGGCAGGGCCAATTCTTCTCTATTCTCTTTCCGGTTATTTTATTCGATTCAAAACTTTTCAACCATACGTCTCATTAACTTTTATCAAAATCAACAAAAAATCTAGCTACCGTTTGGTAGAGATTTAATTTAAGTCAAAGTCAACAATTAATATTAACTGCACGTTTTATGAAATTCACAACTTTTGAACCACATATTTTATAACTTTTATCAAAATATACTAAAAATCTAATTTTAATCTACATAAAAAGGGCCTAATTTTAACAGTTTTGCTATATTTATATCTTGATCGACAATTTTGTTTACATTCCATGATGTGACACACATTTTTACCATTATTTAAATAACACTTAAAGTTATCAATGACCTCAATTTTTACGCATCATGAAATATAAATCGAGATGTACAAATAAAATTATACAAGTAGCTTAATTCTAATTTTAATTCCCATCAAACAAGGGCCCAAAGTAAAAGCTAAGCAAATCAACTAGAATTTTATTTATTAAGCATTTCTTTCAAATCAACAAGCATTTTATTTATTAAGCCGTTTTTTAACAATCATAATATTGTAGGATGGAGTTTTGATTAATGAGTTTTTAGATAAGGTATGATGAAAAGTAAAACAAAATTTTGAATTTATAAGTATGATATTTTATTGAATGAACGGATGATGAAAAATAAATATATAGAATAAAGAATTTTAAATTAATGATTATCAATTGGAGCTTACCAAGAAAAGAGCATCTATCAAATCAACTATTAAGAAAATACTTAAATAATCGTACCGAAACGTGATTATTAAACTTGAGCTTGGAACAAATTAAAATTAGATTTTAATCTAATTCAAAATCAAATAATCAATATTAATCACATTTTTTATGAATTCCACAGCTTTTCAACCGTATACTTCAAAAACTTCTATCAAAATTTATTAAAAATCTAATTTTAATCCCTCTAAACACGCCTAAAAATGTTATTCCATTCTCAAGAAGGCAGAAAAGAAGAGACAAAACCAGTCGCCGAAGAGTGCAAAATCGAAGTATACCCTGCCTTAACTCTCTGCTCTTTCTTTCTCATCCATGGAATTTCAAGCATTTTCTTCTTCTTCTTCTTCTTGTCAATAAAAATAAACTCTTGCAACTTGGAAGATGCTTCTTTTACCTCAGAGGATACTGTTTCTGAACACCAATTCCAACTACAACAGTGCATTTTTCATGGGCTCCAAATACTTGCTTCTGCTGAAGTCTACACTCGCGCCGGTTACGCATACACATAAATATGCGGGCCCTTTTTCTTCAACTTCGCAACCTCGGTTTTTTTGTACTCATAGGAAAAATATAGCATTTTCTACAGCCATATCTCCAATTCATCGGATGACCTCTGGGTTGAGTTATTACCGTCATGCCGCCATGCCTATACCCAGACCAGGCTTTTTAATTCTTTTTTTTGATGTTTTATTCCCTCATAATCTATTTGCTGCATTATTAATGTATGAAAATTGACTGTCAGATGAAGGTACAACTAGTTAAGTGGAGAGAGCATTTTTATAGCGTTACAATTAAACAATTTTCTTTCTTTCAAAACTCATTTGGTATTTAAGTTTGTTTATCTAATTTGATACTTAAGTATGCGGGTATTATACACGTTGGATAAAAATAGGGTAAAGCTGAATTCTTAGTGTTGTTTGAAGAAAACTTCATTTGAAATTTATAGAAAGAGAAACAAAAATACGGTATCACAAAACTACTGCAACAGCATCATAGAAGTGGTACCATCATTTGAAGATAACTGAATGTGGCTAGTTTTGTCTGTTCTGTTTTTAATGGATTTTGAAGAATGTTTTTATTTGATTTGGTCTAGTTTCTGGAGTCGTTTTGGAGACCCCGGAGCAGCAAATGCTAGAATCGGAGCAGTTGAGGATGTTAAAGTAGAAGTTGGAGGAGATTGGGATTGATGGAGATGCTTGTAAGCCAGGGCAATACCATGGTTTAACATGTCCAAGCGTACGTGCTTTTAAATATTCTTTAGCGTAGAGACTTGTCATGTTTCAGTTTATTCAGCTATAATGATATTGCCATTTAGTAACAAACATTTTGCTACTACTGTATATGAAGAAACAAGTTTTATATACAGTATCTATATCAATCTCTTCCAACTAGAACTACAGAAAGCATGTCAACGGACATGTAAGTTAATTTTCATTTGAAGCGGCAATGCTGCAGAAGAATTCCGTTTCTTCATAAGTTATAATAGTTAACAACAGCTGAAACCATATAATTGTTTACAACGAGACTGCATTTCAATTAGTCAGAACTATACATACCGGTGCATGCTCATTTTAGTTGTTTGTTCCATTGTTCGAGTCTCCCTCGTTGTCGACTTTGTAGTGCAAAGGTGGGGATTCAGAAGAGAAAAGCTTATCTCTTCACATCGCAAAAGATGGGTAAGTTTCCTATTATACTTTGTTTTCTGTGTTTTCCTTTTCTTTTAACAGAATTATATTAATATACCCCTGTATGTCATAGTGCTGCAGCAATGTGGACCTGCTTTCGGGCTAAATGTGGGTGGAGAGGCACTACAAGGGTATGCTTCAAATGAAGTTACTTAACTGACTACCAATGGTACATGACTCATGTGATCTAGTGCTTATCTTGCTTGAAGGCCTTTGCTGATGTAAAATCTACTTATGCAAAAATGAGTAGAATAGCCAAAGCAAAACAACCATTCAGAGAAATCACAGAAGAGAGTCTGGAACTGGAACCTTTGTGCAATGAGGTAGTTATCATTAATTTGTTATATATGTTTGGTCATTAGAATTAACTGGGAAGTAGAATCTCTTTTGCTAATGTTGTTTCACACATGTTCAAGAAATTATCACCAAACTCTGCTGTTATGATCTATAAATTATAGTTTCAAGCATGCTTTTTAATAATTGAGATTGCGGAATTCTTTCTGAGTAGACCTGTGACTAGAAGACTAGAACATTACATGTTTTATTTTATTTTATTTTTTTTATTGTACAAGGAATCAAATGTGGACTTTTACAACTTAATATAATCTGAATGCATGGTATGACCAAGAGATAGAACTTTCATGGAAACCTTGAATGCTAGTCAAGCATAGAAAGTCAATACGTGCACTACTTGTCAATGAGTCAGTGAACATCTAAAGCCTTATACAGTTTACATTTAATCCCAAATCTTGGGGATTTTTTTCTGAATCTCTTGATTGATCCCAGTGTCATTGAATCTTATTAATTTTGAATGTGTATATTTTGTTATAATTTATAAGCTTGCTGCATGTTTGGCACTGCAAAATCTTGTGCCTCTTTTCTTGTTTAGATAATTTAGACCGTTTGTTCCCTGTCTATGATTCTATACCGGTTCTCTTTGTGGTTTCTCTATATCTGACGGAGATATTCAACCTTGTTGATGCCCTCTGACTGTTGTTTCAGCTACTTGCATATTTTGCTGAGCGAATGATATCTGGGGAAACACTGCGGAGAAATTTTGTAATGCAAAAAAGAAGAGGCAACCAGGTGCAGATGTTGTTTTATTTTCAGAAATGTTCATGTATATTTGTGTGCAATCACGAGGTTGTCTTGTCATGCTAAAGAATTATTTCTAGCCATGGCAATAATTACATTTCCACCGTATCATCTAGCTTGAAACCTGGGCCCTTTGCCCTTCTCCTGAAAGAAGAGGAGGGGCAGGGAACAGACTAGAGAGAGACGGAGAGGGGTGTCAGAAACATTGTTTTGACTCTTCAAAGCTATTATAATTTAGTAACTTGAATTTGATTTAATTACTAATGTCTCTGGAAGAATGTCTGATGAAGATTTCTATACAGATTGCTATTGCTTTTACCTATCGAAGAAATGGAGAACTTGTTAGCTGCAAGTACAGGGATATTACTAAGAAATTATGGCAGGTATGTCTACGCGAATTGTTAGTTGTCCTTTTTGCCTAAAAAGATTCAAATTTACAAGAAAAATACTATTGTAAGATGTTCGTTGTGATTATATAGCTTTCCTACTGCACCAACCATTCATACTATGGTGCTAGCTGTCAATTAGACTGTTCGAGTTTTCTGATGTGCCTTTTTTAAGTATAACATAGAAGTACTTCTGATGATTTACCGTCACTAGTCTGATACTATGTCGCTGGTAATGCTGTTAATGTGTGCAGGAAACCAATACTGAAAAGACTTTTTATGGACTGGATGATATAAAGGGGGCTAGTGATATTATCATTGTAAGTTAAGTTTCTTCATTGTTCTGCTGTCAATGGTCAATTCAATTTAAATTTTCAAGCTATTTATTCTCATATTTTTAAATTAAGGTTGAAGGTGAAATGGATAAGTTTGCAATGGAAGAAGCTGGTTTTAAAAACTGTGTGAGCGTGCCGGATGGTGCACCTCCAAAAGTCTCAAACAAAGAGCTCCCTTCCGCTGAAGAGGTATCAACTTTCCGGCTGCAACTCTTTAACAAACCACTTATGATGTCTTCTATTATTTCCTGAGCTATCTATGGCTAACCCCAATATTGTTGTGCTTTGCATTTTCAATCTTGATTGAGTTACATTTAATCCTGCTTGAACCTTTTGATTTCCATCTTCGGAGAAATGCATCAATTCACCCTCTTGCCCTTTCTATATGCCTAATTCTCTGATCTATATTTTTCATCATTATTGTTATTTTTTCATCATTTCCACACTTCTTTGTTAAGCTTTTCAAACATTAGCTGCTTGTCCTCCATTGTTACTAGGACTTTCGACAATATGTATACTGGAGCTAGGGCAGCAAACGAGACAGCTCCCTCCTCACTGTCTTTGACATCATAGATTTCATAATGAACCTTGCACTGAAGTGTTGCCCTTTTACTCATTCTTTGAAGCTAGGACACAAAGTATCAATATTTATGGAACTGCAAAGAGTACATTGAAAAGGTTTGTTCGAATTTTTTTTTTTTTTATTTTATTAATGATTTGTCAAATGTAATTGTTGGAATGTAAAGCTTTTCAGCCTTTTTTTTTTTTTTTGGATAGGCATCTCGCATAATACTTGCTGCTGATGGGGCCTTGGCTGAAGAACTTGCCCGCCGCTTAGGGAGAGAAAGGTTTATCTTGCAATTATTACAAGTATAATATGAACAATGATTCAACAAAATATAAGTTTTGTTGGTTAATAGGTGTTGGCGAGTCAAATGGCCGAAGAAGAATGATGCTGAATCTTTTAAAGATGCAAATGAGGTTTAATATCATTAAATTCTTTTTAGGATCTGTTACATGCAACTTGTAAGCTATAAATTCAATCCACTGTGCCTGCTGTTTTCAGTTGCGACCATGCAAAGCATGTTTAAAATCGGCATTTAACACGTTTCCTTCAAGCTGGTTTAACATTCCATGTTTAGCACAATTGCAGCGTTTTTGGAACTAGAAATCACATTAACATTACCTTGCATTGCTGAAACTATGGCAGAAAATTATGTCTGAAGTTTGTCTCATTTTAGATTAAAGTCATACTGCCGACATATTTAAGAGTAAAAATTGAATGTTGCATCAGTTTAGACACATTAGAGAGTGTTTGAATTGTTTTCTCATAGTAATCAACATATTTTAGACGTTTACGAGCAAATGTATGGATTTAATATGTTGTTTTTAGATCCATTACCATTCATTATGAAAGGGCAATCATGTATTCTCCTAGCTGGTAAATAATGTCTTCATTTCTCCTACCATTTGTTGATGTTGTCACTTTGACTATGCCATATATTCTAAATGTAGGTCCTTATGTATATCGGTCCTGCCGCATTGAGGGATGTCATTGAAAATGCTGAGCTTTATCCCATAAAGGGGCTGTTCAATTTTAAAGATTACTCTACAGAGATTGACCAGTATTATCATCAAACACTTGGCTATGAGCTTGGAGTTTCAACTGGATGGAGGGCTTTGAATGAATTGTATAACGTAAGTATGGTTTGCTCAACATTTTATGTTCACCTCTAGATTCTTATTGCTGCTTCCCATGCTAACACATTCACAATCAGTGGATGGTCTAGGATTTATATTCGATGGGTTTAGGATACCCTGAGAGGCCAATAAGCACTATATATATCTGACTGTGTGATATTGCATTGAATGGATTGCATGATATAATCTGGGATGAAGGGATTCTGAACATAGAACTTCTATTCCTCTTTTTGGTTCTGTGGAAGGAGAGATACATAGTTTTGTGTACAAGAGAAAACACTACATACTAGAGGAGTTCTTGCACAATTTTCTAAAAATTGTAAATTTCTTGCGCTATTCTTTTCTGGAATAAGTAACAACGTTCAGATAATTGTATATACTTCCAAATGACAATTTTATTTTTGTCATTATACTCGTTCATTTCCTATCTCTAGTTTTGATGCTAGTTCATATTTAAATCCAACATTTAATTGTCAACTAAATGCGATTTCTGTTGATGTAACAAACAATGAATATGATGCATTACCTTTTCAAATAGATGTCATCCACTTAGTTCTTGATCTTACTCTGAGCCAGGTTGTGCCGGGAGAGTTGTCTATTGTTACTGGAGTCCCCAATTCGGGTAAGAGTGAGCGGATTGATGCTCTTTTATGCAATCTTAATCGAAGTGGTGGTTGGAAATTTGCACTTTGTTCTATGGAGAATAAGGTAAACTATTTCTGCTGTCCCACTTCTTTTCTTTTATTTGTTGGCAAGTCATAGTAAATTTTAAACTCGGTTTTGGCTAAAGGTTTATATTCAGCAAATCCCTAGAATAAGAGGATAGCAAATCAAATCCCTAAAATAAAGCTATTCTAAATAAAATGTAATAGCTAAATGATACACATCGAATCTGATCCTAATATTAAGCAATCTGTCAATTTCATCCTAAACTTAGGAAGTCAATTTTGATCCCAATCTTAGGGAATCTGTCAATTTCCTACTCTGGCTGTCTATCTTTTGCATCCCTGAGATGGAAGCTGATATTGAAAGTTAAAGGCACATGGCCAATAGGGAAGTGTTGTGAAATAATATGAATGTATTTTTTTTAGTCAAGTATTAGATTATATCTGACAAATCTTAGTCACTAAAGTTCATGATAACTTGTGGAAGATCTGTATAATGTCTGAAATTAATTGTAATCTCCAAAGCGAACTCTTGTATAGTAACTTGTAGATCGTCTATATCTTAAGTAAAAAAAATTAGTGCTGTTTTGGATTCTTAAACTTGTCAGTATGAGGAGGTTTTTCTGGCAAATTCTGTGTCTACACATTTTGGAGGTCTCGACTGCCACTGCCAGTATGGCGAATACTTCCATATACCTTTGGACCATTACTTCTCACTTCTCAGAGCTAATTTTGTATTATCAATGCAATCCAGTTCCCTTGTCAGGCTAAGTTAGTTGTAATCTCTTTTGCTGTGTCAAATTTGTAGCTGTGGTGTCAAGGTATAGTGATTCAGCACTTATCCCTTGACAATCTATTGCTTATCGATGTAATTACTGTAAAAGATTCATTGTTCTTGTACTGCACCTTATCCTTTCGAGGTTTTTACACACAGTTTTAGTTGGTGTATGACATGTGGCTTTACAGGTTCGTGAGCATGCAAGAAAACTTTTGGAGAAACACGTTGGGAAGCCTTTCTTTGGTGTAAGGTAAGTATCAGACTGCCTATAGTAACAGATTGCATTTGTAAGTAATATGAATACATTTTTCTTATTGGAAAAGAGTCAAAAGACAGTGAGTGGTAGGCAAATTGACTTCATGTAGGAGAGTGTTATCCGTACCAAAAGTTAATCCTACTTGAACTTTTTAGGCCCCTCTTTATTTTTCCTGTTCATCTAGAAGTCCTGGTTCTTTCCTAGAGATTAATAGCCTTCAGTTTTTCACAAAATTCCTGAAGTGCAAATCAAGGGATGCTTCAGTCTTTGAAACATAATGAGAGCCAAATCTATATTTGTTATAAACCCATTACCAGCAAGAATTTTCGATAATGTGTCTCCATGTACTCCATCTTTTTATTTTGCTGTGTCTTTCTATTTTCCGAAGATATTTGACAATTGATGGGTTGAAATAATATCTCCTTTTACCTTGGAGAAGTCTGTCCAATGTAAATAAAAATCAAGTTTTATTCATTGAATTGATACTGGGAAAAGGTTGAACTATTATCTCTTGCGAAGTGCTAAAGCTCTTGGGCTTTGAGGTATCTAGAGAGATGGAGATCATTGCTGAATATAGACAAAGACAGTTTAATATAATTTCATAGGGTATATGTTGTTTCAGCTTTGCAGACTAGTCTGTTAATCATTTATTTACTGACCTGTTTGATTCATTGCTACAAACAGGTATGGAGAATCTGTTGAGCACATGAATGTTGAGGAGTTGGAGCAAGGAAAGCAATGGCTCAGTGATACATTTTCCCTAATAAGGTTACTCCAAATACTTAATTGTGTTATGTGTTTTCCTTATGTGATGTTGATACTGTTCTTCACTGGAATGAGCTGAAGTTGCTGTGAGAAACTGCAGGCATTTTGTAGGGAAAAACCTAATCAATCTTTCCTTTGTTTTCTGGACATATGCGGATTGCACTGTCTTACACAGTATGTCAATGTGAAACAAATCCTTGTGCCACTGATTAGTTCTATCTATATGCTTGGGAGTATAAACCCATGTGAATAGTTTAGCTAAGAGTTGCTGCTCTGGATGGATTTAATTTAATAAAATAATTGTTGCTAAGGCAATAAAGTTTTCGGAGAAGTTGCATAAAAAAGCGCTTTAGAAACTTAAAAAAAAGGAATAGACGATTTGATGAAATTTTGCCCAGAATGGATTTGCAATGAAGTTCCATTGAAGTGGAATTGTTAATATTATGCGACAGTTGAACATTATTATGTTGCATATTCAGTATCAATGATTGTTTTGTGAAAGATTGTTCAGATTGGAAAAAGTTATGAAATCGTTCCCTATCTGACTAGGGTGTCACACTATTTATGCATGCACGTGGGTAAACTGCGTGTCGTGCTTTCATGTATACAAAATACCTTGTACGTATAAAGTATCCTCATGGATTAAAACATTCAATGCTCAAGGTGCTGAGGTTTGTCAGCACATTGCTAATTTTGAATAGCTTATATCGTTTCTTGATGATTATTTGATACTTCTATAATGCTATACGAGTATTTCTTTTCTTTTTTCACTATGAATATTATGGGTGACATTACAGGTGCGAGAAGGACTTCCTCCCAAGTATAAATTGGGTTCTTGAGCTTGCAAGATTCGCAGTTCTAAGGCATGGAGTAAATTGACTTGTAATTGATCCATATAATGAGCTTGATCATCAGCGTCTTCCTAGCCTGTGAGTTTTTTCCTTATTTCTTGTAAAGTTCACTGAGTGCTGATGGTAACTAATTACATGTTGATATGCGATTGATTTCATTCTTGAAACTCTTTGAATTTTCTCTAATGCCATTGAATATCCTTAAATTACGATTAATTATGAAGGAAGGATGGCATGGAGAGTGAGAAATCACGACTCCAGTCCGTGTGAAGGTTAAATCATTTGGTGTCAAAGGGTGTTGATGATATTTAATCATCAAATGGTTTTTCAAGAAGGGTGTTCATGTTAATTTCAAAGTTTTGATATTATAGGCCCCACAAAATAACATTGTTAGTGCTATAAGAGAAGCATTGATATCTTTGAAGTTTTATTAAAAAAAAAAAAAAATTCATTAATGTTGTTCTGTTCCTTGCTTTATTTGGCTTTTGAAGTCGATGTCAGTGTATTTGACAAATGATAAAAGAAAATTCCTTTTGTAATTAATTAATTTCTGTTCTTACTTTGAATTGTTCGAATACTAGTTTTGAAATGCTAATATAATATACGACAGGACTGAAACAGAGTATGTAAGTCAGATGCTGACAAAGATTAAACGATTTGCTCAACGTCATTCATGTCATGTTTGGTTTGTAGTGCATCCTAGACAGGTTAGTAATTGTAGAACTATTCATTTACTCCCAAGGATTTAGTAATTTAAATAACCTGAAAGCGTGTTTTTTTTAAACAGTTGCACAATTGGGTCGGAAGCCCCCCGAATTTGTACGACATCAGTGGGAGTGCACACTTCATTAACAAATGCGATAATGGAATTGTTATTCATCGTAACAGGGATCCAGTGGCTGGCCCTGTAGATCTAGTTCAGGTGTACTTTTAAACTAGAGTATTATCTGTTTTATTTATGGACTGAATATTTGTTACTAAATACTTTCATCTTTATTAAGGTTTGTGTACGAAAGGTACGAAATAAAGTCATAAGAACTATTGGTGACGGTTACTTGTCCTATAACAGGTATGAGGCTTCTCATAAGTCGTTAAATATTCTAATTCAATTCTTTAAAGTTATTTCTAATTCTTGATGTATGAGTTCTTTTTCTAGCTGTGCTAAAAATTTACTGTTCTGGAAAATACGTTCTGTTCGCGAAATAGGTAACTTGTTTTCTATCCTTTTCCCAAAGACATCCCAAATGGACTTTGTCAGGAAATTCAAATTATTATTACTTTTTAGTTACAAACAGAACAATGATCTCATAGACTTGTTTATAAACATTATTCAGTAACTGCTGCACAAACATGTATACAGATCAAGTATAACACCATGTTTTCATTCATCCATCTTTGCATTATTATCTCGATTGTTTCATTTTACACTTTCTTTACAATTTCTAAATGATTTGAATTTCAAATTGCAAGATTTGGATTTCAATTTCATGTACGATTAATGATTTGATGCTGATTTCTATTATGTTCCGACGGGTGACTGGTGAATACATGGATCTTGATCAGTGAGCTAGAAAACGATAAAAATGATGACATCTTCTTGCAGCTTCCGGTTATTTGCATCATTTTGATGTTGTAATACTTAATATCTCGTGCTTTTCAATGCACACCACTGGAAGAAGCTGAAATCACCATCTAATGCCCGTGAAGCCATGGCACAGAAGTATAATCTAACGGCATAGTAGCTCTTCTAGAGTGTATTTAAGTTTTCACATTAAGGAAGAATATATGGATGTGAAATTTGCGTTCAGTTTGTATTTATGCCTGTGACCCAATCGATTATTTTTGTGTAAATATTGTTTTAATTGGTTAATGTGGACCGGCAAGAGCTTTTTGGCAATGTAGTAAGGTTAGTGACTCCTTATCCGTGGAGCGTTGAGTATTTTTCTCATCTTTGGCAATGTAGAATCAATGGTTTCTTTTCAATCCAGCTTTATCTCATAGCAACTCCCATCCTTGTACGCGAATATTTTTCACTCGGACCTAAGAGTGGGTCCCATTTCGAAGGGTCCGGTGTTCAGCCAATGGGATCCATTTCTGTGTTCTTGACTTGGTCGTTTGTGAGTATCTTTCATTGGAACTAGCATGAGCACGTGATCATGTTTTAACACTGTTAGATAATTAAGAACTCTGGTCAATTTACATTAGATTTTTGGTACATGGAAATTTGATACTTCCAACTTATTTCTTGACTAATGATGCTAAATTATCCACATTCGGGGTACTTATTGTCAACTTTCCACTGATCGCGTGCTTCTTTCAACCGAAGACTTGGTTAAAACATTAATTAATAAAATTTAAGCTTCAAATTTTATTCATCCGTGACTTTGTAATTTCAATTTATTGACCATGGAAGCTGGAAACTGCAGTCCTGTGATTGCGCAGCACTAAACAATTTACGAGAAAAAATGCAGTAGACTTTTAACCTTTAGAATTTGTGTTGAGGTGGACAGTTTTTTGCTATTGGATCGTTAAAAGGGAATAATATTATTTATCATTATGATGATAGAATATCGGTGATGTGATAGTTTATGTAGAATAATGTGATTGTACAATTTAATTTTTGCGAGAGAGAGGAGGGGGAAAGAGATAGAGAAATGTGAGCGATAATGGATTGTCACATCATCGATGTTCCTTTGTCAAATTCTTTTTATTACTCTTGGCTTTTCATATTACATTATTTATAAGAAAAGATATACAATGACTCACAAATTCTTTTTATTTCACTTGGCTTTTCATATCGAATCCAATGGAATTTTAAACAATTTTGGTTAAATTCTTTAAATATAAATGGTATTTTTCAAATTGCAATAAATTATCTTCTCGGAAAATAATGACAATGCTGGTCCACAATTCCTTTTGGGGGCGATTCATTATTCCCGAACACAGCATATAACTCTCCGTGGTATTTCGCTCTTCCCATTTCCAAGAGGATCCCCGGCTCTCTCGTGTTCAACTTTGACATATTGGTGACAACTTAATTAATTTAATGTTCAATTACTAATATATTTTTTATTGTCATAATCATGAAACTTATATTTGGAAATTCATTTTTGTTTTACACCCTACATTTGATATCCGAAAATGACGAATCTTTTGAATCCGGACCACTATTTTCGTATATGTTCGGATTATGTTATTGGCCTAAGTGACTCTTGTTCAACAAGTCGTGCTTCCTGTTTCTTCCATTTTTTTTCAATACTTAATAAAAATTGATTTGGAAAGTTTGAATTATCGAACATTATTAAATTTTGCCTAACATGACGACGAAAATAATGTAATAATAAATTTTTTAAAACATATCATTTTTTTTCATTAACTACAACCACACTTTCATATATTCACTAGAATGAAATATCTAAATTGAAGTAAAAAATAAAAGTTCACAAATGCATTTTCCAATTCAAATATTTAGTGTTATTCAAATCAATCAGAACCAATAAAAAAAATAGAAAGAATTACCCCTTCAAAATTAAAATATTGTGAAAAGATAGAGCAATTTTCCTATTCATGGTCGAATCCAAATACTCATAGACAAAGATCCCGTGACATAAGGCGGAATAAGGAAAACTACAGATTGGTTACTGGGCCACCGTCACCCCACCCCACTTCGCTCTGTACAATTTATATCTCCATGTATATAATGATTGTCATGCCCAATTTTCTCTCTGTATCCTAGAAAAATAAAAATAAAAGTATAAAAAATGAAAAGTGTTTATGTTCTTCTTCTTCTCCCTTTTCTCTGTTCTTTTAACTGTTCTATTGCAGCCTCAGATTCTGTTTACGACACCTTTGTCCAATGCTTTTCGGACAATAAAATTCCACAATCTCAAATCTCACAAATTGTGTACGGTCCGAGCAATCCCTCTTTTACATCGGTCCTTCAATCATACATCAGAAACCGACGATTCAACACTTCCTCGACCCCGAAACCGGCCATCATTGTCACTCCATTGGAAGTATCCCATGTTAGTACAACGGTTATATGCGCCAAGAAAATTGGAATTCAACTGAAAATTCGAAGTGGTGGACATGATTATGAAGGGATTTCGTATGTTTCTGATGTTAGTTTCATCATTCTCGACATGTTTAATCTACGGAATATTGATGTCGATCTTAAGGACGAAACTGCTTGGGTGCAAGCCGGGGCAACGCTTGGCGAACTGTATTATGGGATTTGGGAGAAAAGCAAAGTCTATGGTTTTCCGGCTGGTGTTTGCCCGACTGTGGGCGTCGGCGGTCACCTGAGTGGTGGCGGGTATGGTAACATGTTGCGAAAATACGGCTTGTCTGTGGATCATATAGTGGATGCGCTAGTCGTCGATGTACAAGGCGGAGTTTTGGACAGGACGGCAATGGGGGAGGATCTTTTTTGGGCCATTAGGGGCGGCGGCGGCGCTAGTTTTACCGTTATATTACCCTATAAAATACAACTAGTTCCTGTTCCGCCTACTGTAACAGTTTTTCGTATAGAAAAGGGCTTGGACCAGAACGCGACAGAAGCCGTTTTCCAGTACCAAGAGGTCATGCAAAAGATTGACAATGATCTCTTCATTCGGGTTCTATTACAACCTATTACGAAAGACAAATCCAGGACGGTTCGAGCAACATTCATTGGAATGTTCCTCGGTGATTCCAATAGACTATTGTCCACCACGAGTTCTGAATTCACTGAACTTGGATTGCAGAAAGCAGATTGCAAGGAAATGAGTTGGATTGACTCAGTTCTATACTGGGCTAATTTCGCCAACACTACAAGCCCGAATGTGCTACTCAACAGAACCCCCGACTCTGTCAATTTCCTGAAACGAAAATCTGATTACGTCAAAACTCCTATTCCCAAAACAGGGCTGAAGTCTCTGTGGAAGGCAATGGTCGACATAGGGAAAGTCGGGCTTGTTTTCAATTCCTACGGTGGAAGAATGAGTGAAATTCCAGAATCTGAAACCCCATTTCCTCATCGGGCCGGGAACATTTTCAAGATTCAGTATTCTGTAAACTGGAATGAAGAAGATGCTGCATCAGACAAGAATTACATTGATCAGATTAGAAATCTCTACAGTTTTATGACCCCTTTTGTTTCGAGTAATCCGAGGGAATCCTTCTTGAATTACAGGGATCTGGACATTGGCATTACGGACTATAGTAAAAACAGTTTGAGTCAAGGGAAGGTGTATGGGGAGAAATATTTCAAAGGGAATTTTTACAGATTGGTCAAAATTAAGAGCACTGTTGATCCCGATAATTTTTTCAGGAACGAACAAAGTATTCCAACATCGGGTGCCGCTGTTCGAGGAAGAAAAGGAAGAATTTTCTGAGGGAACTATGTTTATTATCACTGTTATTGGTTTATCATAATCAGTATTAAAAATTTTAAGTAACAATCAATTTGTGATATCAAATGCCTTTCCAATGGGAGGTTCCATATAACTCCATGTGACAATGTCGACTCTCCTATTTGCTTCTTGTACTACATTTTGCATCAGATGTAGACTTTTATTTAAAGTTGATGGAACTCGATTCACATTGATATCCAACGACTTGTTCATGTCCAACTTTGACATATCATTCTAGGTCAATATCAGTATTCACAGGGACGGAGTCCCGAGAACAAAAAAAAAAATTGTATTGGACTAAAATACATATAAATAAATAAAGCCCAGTGCTCACCCTCCTCCCTCTGCCCCCGAGTATTTGTCGTGACAATACGTTATGAAGGGCAATGATAATGTACAAAAAAAAATTCATATATATACATAGATAGAGAGAATAATGATCTCCTAAGCACCGTGCTTAGTTTATGCCAAATTTTGTGCTTAGGTGGCACACTACATTAGTAGATAGTTTGTTTGTCACCTAAGCATGGTACTGAGTATAAACTAAATAACATGCTCAGCCGGAGGTTTTTTTTCCCTTAATTTTGTACAAGAAGATAATATGAGACATGCCTCGATAATAACTATGAAATTTACGTGTTTCTCCAATGCATGGTCAAAAATAGAACTTAAATTATTTAAAAAACAATTTGCAGAGGGTCTTGACTTTTGCTCTAACTTTCTCCTTGCAGTCCATTTGGCTTCTTTAGGATCCTAGTAAAGATTATGCGGCAGCATATCAATTATTCACAATCACAATGTGCCCAAAGATTGCCGGAAGTGAAGGAATAATATTTTTTAGATACGAAGTTAAAAGATGCCCGGCTTTTTCTATTTAGACGGCAGCTTTAGAGGAAAAAATGTATATATAGAGTGAAAGACATAAGGTCCGTATAAAAAACTTCACTTGTGCACAGAATTCAGTAGATTGAAGAAATCTTTGAAGATCGAGATGGAAAGCCAAATCATTGCTTTTTGTTTGCTCGCCATGACTTGCACTCTGGCAATGGCCTTTGAGCCAAGTCCATTACAAGATTTTTGTGTTGCAGACTACACTAGTTCAGGTGCGATTGATCTGTCCCTGTTTCCTTTCCTGAGCTATATGGATTCTACTGTGTGAAATATTATTTGTTTTTGTTTAATGATTTTGATGATGACTGCAGCACGAGTGAATGGTTTCCCGTGCTTGGACTCGAAGCTAGCACAAGCTGAACACTTCACCTACAGCGGCCTTCATTTAGCGGGCAACACATCCAACCCTCTTGGCTTCAGCGTCACTCCTGTGACAGTAGCTCAATTACCTGGATTGAACACGCTTGGAATAGCATTGGTACGTTTTGACTATGCACCATGGGGCATCGCTCCTCTTCATGTCCACCCTCGCGCCACTGAGATTATTACTGTCTTAGAAGGCAGCATTCAGGTTGGCTTTGTGACCTCCAACCCAGATAACAAGCTGATTAGCAAAGTCCTACAAAAGGGTGATGTTTTTGTCTTCCCAATGGGCCTTGTTCACTTTCAGCGAAATGTGGGAAATGGAAATGCTGTTTCCATCTCTGCCGTAAGCAGCCAAAACCCTGGAATTGTCATTGTAGCAAGTTCAGTTTTTGGTTCAGTACCAGGTATTGACGATGATGTTCTCACCAAGGCATTTCAGGTGGATAAGAGCACAATCGATAACCTCAAAGCACAATTTTAATTGGTTGATCTTGCAATACGTTAACTTTATTATGTAATTTTCAATTTCGAGAGTACTTCTGGTCTTAGCAAGTTCGATATTTGCATCCTTTCACAGGAAATGTTGTGTTGCATTAAACCACTGATTTATTAGTAACTTCACCGTTTTTCTATCAAATTTCTATCAAACAGTTCAATAGTTCCTATTTAATTCCTACCCTAACACCTACTCTCGAGATCAATAATATTACTGAAAGTGATAAAAGAAACGAGTACCAACATCATGAAGCCGAGCAAACAATTCCCTAATCATGTCGTATAATTCACTTTATTCTATGAAGCTTTCAATCTTTTAAACGGACTTGATAAAATCGTTATTTTTACTGTCTTAACTTATCTCACCTGCATCAATCTCACGTGGAACTGCATTCTTAACCCACACAAGAATCCCCCACAATCACCAAATCCATTCTTATGGATACAACCCCCTTTATCTCAGACTGTATCTGCTCAGTTCCATTTAAGAACATTGAAACAGTGACTTGTGGGACAAAGACTTTAAAGTATTACTATATGCACTTCTAATGGTAACTTATGGGGACATTGATAATTCACAAATCATGCTAAAATGTTTGTACGCAAGAATATGCTGTGACAATTTATTTAAACCGACGAAACACCATGTCACATTGTCAAGCTACCCACTGCTTGGCATTGCGGAAAGTGGAAAAAGTCGATCCACGTGTGTTGAAGTGGAAAATATGTTCGAGAAAGTTACACGCAGATGCTTGCATTGTGATAAGTTGATATTTTCAGTACAACAGACAATCACATGTAAGTTGCTCATGGACGCTTCTTTTGAGATGGCACAAGCATGTCCAAGTCATAAAAGTTTCTCCTGTGTGAATGACCAAGATAGTTTCGGTGCAAACAAATAAAATCGAAAACAAGCAAAATATATAGTGATTCGCACTCAATATAACAATTGCATCCGCTTCTGTTAGATTCCAAGATAAATGATTCAAGATATGACATGCAGCCCGAGATGGCCTAATAAAGAAGTATGGTTATACATTTAGGACCAAAGACACCTGGCTTTCGCTTAACAACGTTAAGCAAATCTCAACTTATTAAAGGCTTAATGGAAGTTAATTCCCAGCAACAGTAGCAATCATAATATTATGCGAGGGAGGGGAAGAGCACAGGAAAGCAACTTTATTACAACCTATGCACTGTGAAACTTGCATAAGTATTTCGACATACATGTTTCATAAGCAATATTGGAAGGAATTGGATAGTATTATGAACGAAATTTAGCATACCAAAATGAACTGAGTTTACCATGTTTCTCAAGCTTCTGAAATGTACGAGACTCTATATATCCAATCAGCGACTAGATGAAAGTAAATTGCAAAAGAACCCTCACCGTTTCCACTCAGAAACCCGAAATGTCACTGCTAACTTCAGCACTTCAAATATAGAACTACTCTTTCGTTCAATATCAGAACAAGGAGCTAATAAATGTCTACAAGATGCAGAGATCTAAAGAAAAACAAATTAGAGCATTAAGCAGTAAGGACACGAAGTAAAGTTTCTTATATCATACTTATGATTTGTATCCATAAATTTACAGCAGTTCAAGGTACACAACTCGTACTGGCCAACCAAAGGTTGAACATTCTGCATATGTAAAGCTTTTAGAACACTTTGAGGCTTGAAGGCCATTTCACAAACAACACATAGAACAACAATAAAAAATCAAAGGCCCCTGCTAACAAGAACGTCCAAAATCTAAATAGATATTTAGCGACCAGATTCTAGGAACCATTATGTATGTTTGTAGTGTTTCGCCAAGCACCAGAATAATGTAAGGAAAAGGGCGAATATCCGACCTCCAATAAGTCCAATGAGAACAATCAAACTGAGTACAAAATATATCCAAATCTGTCCTTCTGTTCTCTTCTGTTCCCCATTTAGACTTGCCTCCTCGATACCCAATTCACTTCTACAATTATCAGCAACAACTAAATCTTCCCTGTCATATCTCCTGCTTGATAAAGAAGACATTTTGCTATGATTTTCTAATTCTCTTACATCATCATAGTCATGTACTTCTTGTTCTTCAAGTATGGCAATTTTAGCTTCATTATCTTCCTTGATTGGACTAATTTCACTACTTTCAGAGTGTTCCTTTGGCCTTGAACTTCGAAACTTCTTTGGTATTAATTTCTTCATTTTTGATTTTATATTAACCTTCCTCGGCTTCTTTCTCTCGGATCCTGACATCTCACTCATCGACTCTTGTTTCTCCACCACCACCATCTTTAAGTCCCTTTCTTCATATCCAGGATACCCATCACTCCCATCCCAGCCGGACTCATCGATTATCTCCTCGCATTGAATTTCCTGAACACGGGGCAATTTACACTTTTGTTCAACAAATTGAGTTTCTTGAATTTGAAAATTCGAATCACAATCCTTCGAATCAGAATAAGCAGGGCTAAAACACTCCACTTGTATCTCCGACTTAAAAAAACCAGCTTTCTTCCACACTAACTTGTCCTCTACAAAACTGAAAATTCTCCAAACCCTTTGCATCCTCAATCTTAACCCCTTTTGCGTTTCTAAATACGGCTTCAACCATCGAATCATGTGTTTCAACACACAATCGACGAAAAACAACAAGAATGCCGACAAGGTGAACCCCAATGCGAATTTCTTGGACCCAAAAGCCAAAACCACAACAAGCAACATTTTCTCAACTGCCAAGAAAATCCCATTAGTATTCACACCCTTCTTAAGACCACTTCCCACGTCTTCCCCACCATTCGCACCCTTTGACTCTAGAGTCAAAGCCAAAAGCGATGGACTATGCAGAGGTGAAGCCAAAGGAGTGGGATCAAGAGAAGACGAAGCCATATAGGAGGGGTCAAGATAAAGCAAAGGCATAGGAGAAGGCGAGGATCGAGAAGGCGCTAGATCATCAAACTGAGTAGAAGTGGATCTTCCCCTCTCTTTCTTGGGTGATTTTTTCAGTTTTTCTCGATTCTTGATGAAAAGATCCACGAGGGATGTGGGGAATCCAGTCTCCACCAAAAGAGAAGAGTCTCCACGTCTTCTTTGAGAGTTGTGCAAGTGATCATTCACCAACTGGGAAAGTCTTGCGCTCTTCACCTTCTTCCACGGAGGCGGCATGATGATCCTTGATTTTTCAATTAAGCGTGGCTTCAATTGAATTCAATTCTTATGCCATTTCATCTTATAACCAACTGGCTGTCACTTCAAAATTTTACAAAGACGAGCAAGGGAGCCATGGGTTTTTTTAAAATATCTAATCTTGCAGATGGTTTGTCCCCAAAACAGCATCTCTTAGATAGGTACGGACATCTTGTGATCCATTTTTTTTCCCTTTTATTATGGGTTTTAGTTTTAAAGGTTTTTGGGCATGGATATGTGTAAAAATTCAAGACATCATATGAAATAGGGTTCTAGATAGAAGAATGTTCACAGGAAAAATGAGAAGTTGTTTAGAAGACTCACTTTTGCCTCACTTTTGCCTCAGTGAAAGTCCTGATATGTGGTGTGGTGTGGTGTGGTGTGGGGTGGGGTAATGATTACATGGCAACTTTTCTTCTTTTATTTACTTTTGGAGGGAGAAATAAAACGAAAAAAATACCGAATAAAATCACGCAATCAATTAGGGATGGATAAGTTATCTGCCTAATCAAAGTAAACTATCGAAAAGAATTGATTCGGAGGGATTTGAGTCGATTTGGAGAAATGTTGATTTGATTTTTGACTAACTTGGATCTACCGGAAACCTCGATTTGACAGATAAGAGTTTTAAAAAATTAATTTTTATTTCAGGAAAAAAAAAATTTAACCCGACAATCGAATTGATTTGTATTTTGTCAGTTCAATTTTAAGCCTCCGTTTGTTTCTCATTTTTCATCCATAAAAATGAGAAATATGATCGTTATCCATCACATCAAGCCATCAATTTTGAATTTCTATCTCTTGTGTAAGGTTCAATAACGACTCTATTTTGTATTCTCATTCTACAATAATGAGAATCAAACGGAGGCTAATCCCCTACTTTCGACTTCCAATCATATATTCAAATTTGTAAATTATAGAGTTCTTAAATAGTATTTTACTAATATATTTTTTTATTTTTTTTTCCATAAAAGGCGTGTATTAAGTAAATTTAAATTCACAAGCAAATTTTTAGTCTATATATATATAATTTTATTTTTTATTTTTTTGTTTTTGTTTTATCTTTCCTTAGGAATGTCTCCTGAAATTGAGAAATTAAAAGTGATAGTCAATAAACTGTGCAAATATTCAATGATCAATAAGATATGTTTATAGTTCTTATTTCAAAATAAAATATTAGAGGTGTTACGTCAAAATGGACAAAGCTCAATTAGCCAAGGCAGAAGCCCAATGGCCGAAGCCCCATTAGCCCAATGGTCGAAGCCGAATCGTGAAGAGCCCATCTTTGGCGAGTTGCCTCCTTGCCGATGCGTCATCTTACCGAAGCCTAGAATACCAAAAAATTCTTCACGAGGCCCCTTACTTCTACCGAAGCCCTTATGATGAAGCGATGCACAAAGCTCATTGAAGGGGAATCAGAAGCTCAACCATGGCAAATGATGACTCGCATTCGAAGATCTTAAAATGGGAAAAATCCTTTTAGAATGATTGATTGGATTGTTGTAATAAGTAAAAAGATCAGTATTGCCAGTGTAAAGTATGGGTTAAACGTCTCCTTTTGGAGCATTTAAGGCGCCACAGGCTAATGAGTCAAAAGTGAAGCTTAGGATGTGATTTTTTGGTTAAAGAGATGGAGCCACGTGTTCACTCATTTAATAATTGTTGTTGTACATGCAATACTATAAATAGATCCCCTTTGTGCCATTAAGGGGTATGAAAAAAGTTTGATACAAATTCACAACGCATGTTCTCTATTTTCCTAAAGATATACTCTCTCAAAAGTTTATAGTGTGATTTTAATTTTTATCTTGATTCTTTATATATCGTTCATCTTCAAACACTTTTGTTCATATATTTATCTAAACCTGAACATATTTGTCTCATGTCAAAAAGTTTCGTCCACGTTCAAACCCATATCACATTCGACTAGTAATCTGTCAACACGTGTCGGAATTAGCTTGTGAGGATGCGAGTGAGCCCGATATTGTATTCAACAAGGGGCGCGAGCTCAAATTTTTATTTATTCAAATGTTCAAAAATGGTTTGTCCGTCCAGAACTAGAATTACCCACATTATCCTAAAAAGTAAAATCGAACCAATTTATCTCGATTCAAACAAGTATATTGTTGATCCATGGTGCCGAGTTTCATCGTCTAACACAACTACTTATTATGGTCAACCCATATGGCCATATTATTTCAATTACGACTGAATGTAAACTGCGTTAATCCAAAAAATGAATTGTTGAACTAACTCAATCCCGCAATATTGGCGATTCCATGAGTTGTTCACGATCTCATATTTAGAAGAAGTAGCCTAGTTTTAATCATATTTTTAAATTGATCAATTCAACTTGTAATAAGTCTAAATTGAGCTTTGTTGTCATTAGGTCGCTCCGTATTGCACTCATATTCACACCATACTTATTATTGAGAGAGAGACTAATCATTCTCCTTCTGTAGAATATAAGATAAAATTTTATACATACTACTGTCCCTAATCATTTAGTAATACTTTCGTTCAATATTATTCTTGACATTCAATACTACTCATTAAATACGTTTATTCATCTTGTTTAAAAACAAAGCAGATTTTTATAATTACAAACTTCTTTGTTACATCTATAAATTACATTACATGGACGTGACTAAGAGGGTCTTACATTAGCCGATGAGGTATGTAAATTGAATTGAGTCGGATCAAATTAAACCACCTTGTACTTTGGCACGTTTCAATGGTCCAAATTGATCCATTTCCCTCCATCTCTATATAGGTGAATCCATTTATACTAAAGGTATGTACACTCTAAACCTTAGCCAATTCTCATTTCACCCCCATCTCTTACACTCGTTCTTCTTGATAATTGACACGATCGTCGGTGTACAAATGGTTGTCGGACCTTTTTTTGGGATGATGAAATTCGCACCCTAATGATATGTTTCAATGCGCGGGTGATGCATAGTTGAACGGGGAGGTGGCCAAGATCTACTGACCATTTGATCGGACAAATTTTTTGAGGTTAACATTATCCATTCTCTTCCTTGACCTCTTCTCGGGTGTATAAATATTGAGCTACGTAAAAATAAACAATGGTTGAGAATAGTGAACGACTCCACCAAGCCTATTATGTTGGATAAATATACACACATTACTTTATACGCCTTAAAACCATGCACTATCCAAAATATATATATCCTACCAATAAACATGAGATATTGATGTCACAAATGCTCCAGTTATATAAATGATGAGGGGCCTTTAATTACTTTAAATTATATCAAAAGTTTAATAATTGAAATGAAATGGACATTGGCGAACATATTTGTTTTTTCTTTGAAAGGCATACTGCATTTGTGGCTCCAAGCCTCCACCATTTCATTACATGTGCATTCGGTTTTTTTATTTTTATTTATTTTTTTCCTTCTAATATCTTTCGCGTAAGAGGCTTCAAACTTATGGTCACCACCTTATCTTATTATTATTATTTTTTTTTTTTTGACTTAGAAACCCGCAGTCGCTATCCGCCAACGGAAGACCGACCACTACAAAGGGGTAGAGGCCCAACCATTGTGTATGCGTACTAGGTAAACCCGATTCCATGTGCAGTAGCCGGCAAACCACATAGGAGAGGTAAACTGTCCTAGGTAAATCCGGTGCGACGGGCTCGACCGAGGAAGTGTTGGCTGAGGATTCAAACTCGTGACATTTATTCTCCGCGTTCACCTGCTCCACCAACTTGGCCACCCCGAAGAGGTAAATACGTAAATGTCCCCACCTTATCTTGCGCTTACCAACGAATGGTGTGATATTCATTAAGAAGGACCTACTTAATAAGACTTGCATTTTAAGAAAATCATAAAGGAAAATCTACTGCACGTTTAATAAAACACTAGAAATAATTAATTCAATATTTCCTTCTTTATATCTTCAAAAGAAAACAAAACTGTTGAAAATAAGTAAAAGTAATTATAAGTTGATTCGATCAATTCATAAACTATAAAGACATTTTTCAAATAAAAGTGGAAAATGCACTAAACACTCAAATATCATGTTTAAAGAAAGATGAAAGCATGAGAAAGATGTTANATATTCATTAAGAAGGACCTACTTAATAAGACTTGCATTTTAAGAAAATCATAAAGGAAAATCTACTGCACGTTTAATAAAACACTAGAAATAATTAATTCAATATTTCCTTCTTTATATCTTCAAAAGAAAACAAAACTGTTGAAAATAAGTAAAAGTAATTATAAGTTGATTCGATCAATTCATAAACTATAAAGACATTTTTCAAATAAAAGTGGAAAATGCACTAAACACTCAAATATCATGTTTAAAGAAAGATGAAAGCATGAGAAAGATGTTACGTTTTGATACTCAATGAATCTTGAATTATGATGTAAACGTTGTATTGAATTTCATAAACATTAACCGATGAATTAAATTGTTACCAACAACCAAGTCTAAAGACTCGACCCGAAAACAACATGGACTATTGAAAGTAGCTTAAATAATTAATGTTCCTCGCGGTCCATATATTTACCTATTTAATGGCTTTTAGTCTTGACTCACGGTCCATATATTTACCTTTAAGATTTTAGGCGAAAGTTAGGTGATCGCTATTAACAATTCGCGAGCATTTTCACGTATGCAGAACATCTTAGCAACGGAGTGGTTTCTTTGCTATTAAATTGAAGTCCTGTCCCGATTGGTGCAATTGAAGTTTAGTAATCTAATTATAGTTGTGATGAAAGTTTGATGACCTTGGGTTGAATTAAACCATGAAATCAATTAATCTGAACGAAAATATGTGGGCTGATGGATCTTCCAATCCAAGCTAGTGTTTTAGGGACAATAGTAGATCAAGGCAGGCCCGTAAAATGAGTCGGCCCTTTCAAATTGAAATGATTTGGGCTTCCACTTGCCACAAAAATCTGGGTAGTGAGGATCGACAGTAATAACACTAAATTCGAAATTTGCTTTTTGCAGTGTAATCACACAATAATCATAATACAATCCTAATCATGGTAATAATGATAATTTTATAATGCTAACTTAAATGATAAAATTAAGACTTCAGACCCAGCAATTATGAAATGCTAGTTACATCTTAACCAACTGTGTGATAATTTATTACTTTAAACTTTTATAATCCAAGACTTCTATTTTTATTTCTACTTGTAGAAATGATTTGCTTGGAAATTACTTTAAATCGGTTACGTCTAAAAGCTATTCGAGTCAAATAAATAATTTTCAAAAAACTATCAAAATATTTTCAAAAATAGCTTCTTGATATCGAAAGCAGCTTTTAGCTTTTCAAACATTCGACTTGAATTTGATTCTTCCTTTTTCTTGAAAATAAACCGTGATGTATTAAGCCTATTTGATTCAAATAGTTGACTAAATAAAATAATACAATTGAGCTCACTTGATTGAACTAATACGTAGTGCAAGAGGCAAGACAGTGAATCACCCCACTCTCACTTAAAGTGACACGAGCCATACCGTTTCAACTTAAACATAGTTACAATATCAAAAATAAGAAGATTATAAGCGATTATTCGCTCAGGTTACGAGCCCTACATGACACAGAGAACATCACTTTTTCACTAAATTTATTTTGAAGCCTAGTTCCAAATGAAAGAGAATGCTCGATCACAATCATATCCATTTGGCATTTTCGAGAGAATTTGAACATTTTGAACATCTGAATCGACTTTTGAATATTTATTATTAAAGAACTATTAAAAGAAGAATTAATCTATTTGTATAATTATGAAGGACAATTTGGATAATAATTGACAAAAAATTAGTTACTACGTGAAATTATCCAATGAGCCCATGTATGATCTACATTATTTTTCTCATTCTTATTTTTCTACGCATTTTCAACCACACATTCTTCAATAAAATAATATTTTTCATCAAATCAATAACTTTTTTTCTTTTTCAATCACACATTATTTATCAACTTATTATTTCAGAATACATTTTTTCAAAATAACGTGGATGAAACATTTGGGTGTCGATTATCTATCAAATTGTAATCTATAATTGTACATCAAGATGATCCACATCTTGCAAATCCAAGTGAAAACCACGCGCTTTCCTCCAATACAAAAACCCACCCAACCTCACCGCTATTTTCCCCCAGTCACCCTGCATTTCCGCTCCTCCATTCTTCCTACAGAAGCAGGAAAAACGTTCTAAACCTTAAAACGACACAATTCTTCTTTAATTTCTCAAAAACGCCAGACACACACAAAAACACTCAAACAATGAGAGAAATCCTTCACATACAGGGAGGCCAATGCGGCAACCAGATCGGTGCCAAGTTCTGGGAGGTCATATGCGATGAACATGGAATTGACCAAACCGGAAAGTACAGCGGAGACTCCGAACTCCAGCTCGAGCGAATTAATGTTTATTACAATGAGGCCAGCGGCGGGAGGTACGTTCCACGAGCTGTTTTAATGGATCTCGAGCCGGGCACCATGGATTCCGTCAGATCCGGCCCGTTTGGACAGATATTCAGGCCGGACAATTTCGTTTTCGGACAGTCCGGGGCTGGGAACAACTGGGCGAAGGGGCATTACACTGAGGGAGCTGAGCTGATTGATTCCGTGCTTGATGTTGTCCGCAAAGAGGCCGAGAATTGCGATTGCTTGCAAGGTGCTTTTCGTGATTTTCATTTGTCGCTGGTTGATCTGACGTTTTTATTGGCGAATTTCGTTAGATCTAGCATTTCAATTATATGTGCTACATGCTATGAGTTTCCTTTTGAAGATTGCACCCTTTTCTGTGCCTGAATTATATGCATAATTACGTGATTATGCTTCATATCTATTTAGATTTTGGGTTTGAATCTGATTGTGTGAAGGATAGCGCAGTATCAATGGAATGCTTGCATTTGGATTTTTCTTTTTGGTGTATTCTTGGTCTGAATTTTATAGATATTAGGAGATCCAGAATTGCCACCACGTTTCGTAGAACCACTACTGGGGTTTTCTCTCAATCATACTGCGGTAATAGTATTATGCAGTTTGTGTTTTATGGAGACGTCTCTATTTTTAATTATTGCTCATAACGGCATGTGACTTTCCAAGATATAGGACACGGATATGTTTCTGACATGGAGTGTCGTGCTTCATAGCTCTTCTGTCATTCTGTATTGTTCACCACCACTGTTACAATTTAACAATCTGAATTATTCCAATATACCCATTTTTCCCTGCCAAAAAGGAGAAAATCTATTTGCAAATTACCTTACCAAGAAAGACTCAATTGAAACACTTTCATATATGGATTCATAATAGGCGTATAACTAATTATAACATCCTTGTTACGCATGAATAAGATAGATATAGATGCACGTGCTGGTTCGTCTACTATAATATGCTGATTCTTTTTATTTGTACGACAGGATTTCAAGTCTGTCATTCATTGGGTGGAGGCACCGGTTCTGGTATGGGCACCCTTCTTATTTCCAAGATCAGGGAGGAGTATCCAGACCGCATGATGTTGACATTCTCAGTTTTTCCTTCGCCAAAGGTATCCGACACTGTTGTTGAGCCGTACAATGCTACCCTGTCTGTTCATCAACTCGTTGAGAATGCAGATGAATGTATGGTTTTGGATAACGAGGCTCTGTACGATATTTGTTTTCGTACTCTCAAGCTTTCAACTCCGACTTGTAAGTTCAGATCTCCATTTTGTTTTCTGCTTTCTTTTCTCATTGAAATTCAAATAAGATCATTGATGTAGGCATCATTGATCAGATGTTTGTAATAATTGAATTTTGGGTGTTGTGTTTCAGTTGGCGATCTCAACCACCTGATTTCTGCTACAATGAGTGGTGTCACCTGCTGCCTGCGATTCCCTGGACAGCTCAACTCTGACCTGCGGAAACTTGCAGTTAACCTTATCCCATTCCCACGGTTACACTTCTTCATGGTTGGGTTTGCACCCTTAACCTCCAGAGGCTCCCAGCAGTACCGGGCTCTTACGGTTCCTGAACTGACCCAACAAATGTGGGATGCTAAGAACATGATGTGTGCTGCTGACCCACGTCATGGTCGCTACTTGACTGCTTCAGCCATGTTCCGTGGTAAGATGAGCACCAAAGAGGTTGATGAACAGATGATCAATGTCCAGAACAAGAATTCATCCTACTTCGTTGAGTGGATTCCGAACAATGTCAAGTCTAGTGTGTGTGATATCCCCCCGAAGGGTCTGAAAATGGCATCTACATTCATTGGCAACTCGACCTCAATTCAGGAGATGTTCAGGCGTGTTAGTGAGCAATTCACTGCTATGTTCAGGCGTAAAGCTTTCTTGCATTGGTACACTGGTGAGGGAATGGACGAAATGGAATTCACCGAGGCAGAGAGTAACATGAACGATCTTGTGGCCGAGTACCAGCAATACCAGGATGCTACTGCTGACGATGAGGAATACGAGGAAGAAGAAGAGGAGGAGGAGGAGGAGCTTGCGGCTTAAGGTGTCTTATAATTTCCATCAGATATCCAAATCTCTTGGTCTATTAATATCTTTTCAGTGGGTGATTGGCGTACTTGTCATCAATGGATCAGTTAGATTCATAGTCAATATGTATGGTATGATTTGTGGTTCATTGTATTTGAGATGGGCTTTTAACTGTATTTTGTTCGTTGAAGTTAATGATGAATGTTTGTGATGTCTAGATGTTAGCGTTGGAATTTTTATTTTTACTAGACTATTAATTCAGAAACAATCTATAATGAAGGTAGAATTAAATTTGGACAAAATAATTCATTAATCAACCTGATCAAAATATTTCTTTTGAACCTTTCTCTGGGCTAACCCTTAGCAAACCTAGCAGACATTTTTGAATTTGTGATCAAAACTCATTAACAAGAAGAAAAAGCTCGTATGCATGAAAATATCCCCCACTTTACAGCAACAGTCAGAAGAAATAAAAAGAAAAAACTAGTGAGTCGCTCTGCGTCTCTAATTCAACTAATAAAAGGGAAGTCAATGAGCTAATTGATTCCCACCAGAATATTTGTTCCCTAAAGCAAAATCGACACAACTAAATCGACGATAGATCCTCGTATATAGTCTTGATACCTGGCCTCTCGGACACGGAACGGATACAACGTAAAGCTATTCCGAGGACCTCCTTCATTCCCTTTTCGGATGCCGGAATTCCCATCTCAGGTGTCAATGCAGCATCAAAACAATCTGATCCATGACCTGCCACTCTTAACCGAACCCAATCTGTCAAATCGACTCCACCATCTTCACCAGAAACCACATCACCTGCGCACTTTCCAGTAAGAAGTTCTAACATAATAACTCCAAAAGCATAAACATCCGATTTGAAGGAGGGGAGTGGCTTCTTTGATGCAGCTAACTCTGGTGCACGATAACCTAACACCCCAGCATCAAGAATCTGTTCAACGGTGCCCGATTGGGTCATAAGGCGATGAAGGCAGTAATCAGAAACGCGTGCATTAAGATCAGGGCCATCTAGTAGTACATTGCTTGCTTTAAGGTTTCCGTGAGGAAACGCAGGGTCAAAATGGAGATAGTTCAAGCCACGTGCAATATCAACTGCTATTTTGAGCCTTTGGGGCCAGGAAAGGGGTGGACACTTTCTTCCAGGCCGATCTACAAATATTAGTTGTTAGAAGAGCATATATAAAGTAACCAGAATATATTATTTAAAAAGGTAGCACCAGCATGTGCAAAGACAAGAATTAGTTCTTTTTTTCCAATATAAATCAGTTCACAGATATGCAATACTCATCAAAAGCAACCGGAAGAACAAAATCAAACTTGACAAATAAGATTCCTGCATACCATGGCAAACTAGGAAATAATCAAAAGCATTGGAAGAGTAAGCTGACACCGATTCTTAATGCTAAAAGCCATGATATCCAATGGTGGTTGTCAAAGTAGAAGCATTTTCAGTGATATGTGATAATTACGCCAAATACGTAAAAACAATATAGTATCATCGCATTCTCAAATATTAGAATAATTGAAAGTTGGATTATGTGCAGAAGAAATTTATAGAAGCGTTCTTCTAACTTGGAAACAAATTTCAACGAGTCTAAACTGAAATAATTTAACAGATGGCTATCATACAAGCATATTATCAAACAACCTCTAGTCTCCATTAACATTTTTGCAAGTTTAGACATTCCACGGACGTATATCTGAGTCTTCAACAGTATAAATGAATATTCCAACTCAATAAAAGGGCAAGCTTCAGCAGCTTGTGGAAATCTAATCTAAATTAGCTAAAGGAAGTGAAGTGATATGAAACCCACAAATAATTGAAGACAGAATTTCATTCTCATAAAGCAAGCAGGGGGAGCAAAATAAAAATAGAAAAAGATAGAAACTGGAAGTTAAAGCAATATCTTTTATGATGTAAAATCTTTTAGCAGCAAAATACTTGGCAGCACAGAAGAGTGCAGTGATTACCATATAAGAAACTCGCAAGACTTCCAGGAGAAATGTACTCTGAAAGAATGAGCTTCTCGTGCTGTGTAGGTCCCCAGTAGTACCCTCTCAATCCAACCACGTTTGGATGTCTTATATTTGCAAATTTCTTCGCCTCTTTAGCAAATTCCTTTCTTGGTTTTGCAACTCCTTCCCTCAACCACTTCACAGTCAAGAACAACCCATTGTCTAGTGTTGCCCGGTAAGATGTCCCATGGCTGCTCCTTCCCAGAACTTCAGCTGGTGCTCTCGATAATTCCTCAGCTGTAAATGAGATTGTATCATCAAGAAAGTACAACTCGCCAGCCAGTCGATCTGGAGATCTAATATCCAGTCTTGAAAGGCTATCTGCAGCATATGAATCTCCCGACTCCGGCGACCAAGAGAAATGGCTGGTCTTCGATGGTGAGAAACCCATAATTGCAGCCATTTTCTCATCAGGACTAATAATCTCTGATGATGACTGCTTTCGCCCAGTTACAAGATCCTCAGCTGAAACAACCAAACTGCCTCCACTGTCTCTTCCAGCAAACCTAGAAGGTTTTGTTGATGTTTGACGGTGGACATCTTTGTTTATAACATGTGCTGAAGGCCTTTTAGATGTTCGCTTGTAGTGAATGAAAATAGCAAGCAGGATTAGAATGACTACAGCAATCACACAGGCAATTATTATTGCCACAATGACAATAGTTTTCATATGTTTCCCATGGCGATTTCCAGATGGACCGCGGTTTGAGCCCCAAGGAGAATTTGGAAACTGCAGTTCAGAATTGCCAGGGTAAAACGAAGATAGTGGAAACTTTCTCAAATTTTCTGGAACTATCCCAGAGAGATCATTAAATGATGCATTGAAGCTTTGGAGACTGTTAGGCAAGGTCTTTGGCAGGGGACCGGTAAAATGATTCTGGGAAATGTCCAGTGAAGTTAGGGTGCTGTTCTCACCCAACAAAGTAGGCAGAGAGCCTGAAAAATTATTTCCTCCAATGTTGAGCATTTGAAGTCCAGTCAACGAACCAAACCCATCAGGAAAATAGCCACTCAGCTGATTATGAGACAGATCAAGGACATAAAATTTTGATTCATCCATTCCAGGTGAGAAATTAATATTTCCAGCAAGTTTATTATTCTGTAGATGAAGCTCTTGGAGCGTGGATGATGTTAAAAGGGAAGTTAGAAGAGGTCCCTCCAATTGATTGAAACTGACATCAAGGACCGTGAGTTTCGGAAACAGAGTGATAACTTTTGGAAGGGAACCATTCAGGGAATTACGAGATAGATTGAAATAGTTCAAACGCAGAAATTGAGCAGTTACCTCCGGAATGGAGCCTGATAAGTGGTTTTGGCTTAGATCAAGAATTTCGATGTTACTCCATTTCAGCATTCTGGTTAAATTTCCCTCAAATTGATTTTTTGAAAGATCAATCACAATACAACTTCCTGTCAATATTGGAAGTTCACCAAAAAGTAAATTTGAGGAGAGATTAAGAAATCGCAACGTTGTTGATGTTATCATACTTATAGGCCCTGCAAAGTAAAACAGATAGCATGAAAAGACAACTAGTCAACTAGTATATATCATACCAGAAAATGACATAATTTTCCCATATAACATAATGCAAAAGCTTCACAACCATGAAAAAGAATAAAAATAATGACATTACATAATTTATTATTAAATGGAGTTAAAGAAACTATTAAACTAACAGTTGGATTTTTAAAGAATAAGGAATCAAGAGCCAGGTTTCATGGTAAATTTACCTGTAAGATTGTTGCCGCTCAAATCCAACTCAGTTAAAACCAATGAGTCTCCCTTCAAAAGATTGTTAGGAACGAACCCTGAAAATTTGTTGTTGCTGAGTTTGAGGACCTGAAGATCATAAATAAAATTGAATCCAGGTAATTCCCCAGACAGCTGATTGTAGCTCAAATCCAGAACCTTCAAATTCCCAAAAGCCCCTACTTCACCACCACTAACAAGTGATCCTGTTAGCTGATTGTGACTAAGATTTAAATGATTGACTGTGGGAGAAATAGAGAGTAGAAAGTTCTGTTGTTCTTTAGCAGAACTCACAAGCAAATTTCCACTGAGATCAACATGAATTGCAGTAGTGAGCCGCAAGAATTCTGGATCCAAGTTACCATCAAGCATATTGCCATGCAAGTCAAGAACCTCAAGCTGTGTCATCATCTCAAACCCTTTTGGGATTCTTTTCGTAAATCCATTAACAGATAGATTAAGATATACCAGACCTGTCAATTTCGTCAAAGATGATAGCAGTGGCCCAGAAAGTGAATTACAACTCAAGTCCAAAGAGTGAATTGAGGCAAGCCCTGAAACTGAGTCTGGGATCGAGCCAGAGAAGTTGTTCCCAGCCAATGAAAGATTTTTCAAGCTCCTCAAGTTTCCAATTTCAGGTGGCAAGGATGAGAAGAACATATTGTCAGAAATATCCAGATACTCTAGACTTTTGAAGTCACCAATCTTGTTGGACAATGTCCCAGTTATGGAGTTGTTTGAAATTGAGAGTTTCACTAACATTGTAAGATTAGAGAACACACTCAAGTCCACATCCGCGGATAAACCCAAGTTGTCAAGAACAACAGCTGCCACATTACCACCACTACACATAATCCCATTCCAAGATGCAGGACAACCATTGAAGTCAATGGATTCATCGTTCCATGAATCGACAACAAAACCTGATGGGTCATGCTTGATTCCTTTCTTGAACTCAAGCAACGCCAAAATGTCCTGGGAAGGGAGCTGCCCGAGGGCCGTGAGAAAACAAAGTGCAACCATAAAAAGCCTAAATATCCTCATATTAACCCCAAGCAATGGCTTCATCTACTGAAGATATAAACTCAAAAAGCCAAGAACCAAGAGTATATTTATCCTTCTGATACAGAAATCGTAGCAGTAAGATAATATACCAAATTACAAAGCACAAATTGGCAAAATGATGCAACCTAACTTGGTTATTATCCAAAAACCCAAACAGAAAAGATAACCAAAAGGATATCAAATCTCATACAAAGTAAACAGCTCAAAGAACAGTTCCTTTAATGCCAAAAAAGTGAAGAACCCTTAAACAGCAGAACAACACTAGAGAAAAACATGGATAAACCAGAACTCTATGCAATAAAACCAAAAGAATTACAATGTATATCCTAACCCACACAAGAACGAGGTTTATAGCTGCTCAAGCCATAGCAATCACTAACTTAAACAGCTTAAAGTGGGTCATTTTTAGAGATCTAACCATGGGAAAAGTCAGCAATTTCTTACCATTTTGAAAAGAAAATAGCGCAATAAAAACTGTCCCTTTCGAATATTTAATCGATGTAGCCTCTTGCAAAAGATGAATCTTTAAATACTGTGTATATACTTCAATACACAAAATATTTGCATAGAAAATGGACTGAAGATGAAGAAAATGTATGGCCCAGAAGGGGTTAGACCTTTCGAAACTTCAATAACAAATAATTAGCTTGCCAGAATTTCATAAAATTCTGGCAAGTAAAGCAGATAACCCTACTATTTCAGTATTCCCTCAATATATGGAAGAGGCCAAAAACCCAAAAAAGATAATGCCTTTTTTGTCTATTCTATAAGTTGATAATCTGTTGTGTATACTGTCTCTATTCTCTTTATGACCATCACTTTCTCTCACCAAAAAGACATGTGGGATACGCTTATGTTTTGTTTCATTCTTTGGCATTTTAGATCGACTTCGAAATTAACAGAACTTTTGGTAATTATATTGATATTAATTGTTTCTTACAAGTAGTTCTTTTCGGAAAAAAGCTGTTGCTGAAGACAGTGGGAGTAGTGGAAAATACAGTATTTTTCTAGGTGATACGTCAGTTAATTTAGGGAGGATAAACCAGAAGAGTAGCTCGATTTGTCCCATTGACGAGCTAGTCCATGCTCGCGTTGTGATGATCCGGCTTGATTCCCTTGGCTCAACTCCCACATTTTTATTAAAGAAAAAAAAAATTCTATTTCAAAGCTCTTGGGCAAATTGACGAGCAGCTCGTACGCAAAAATACAAAAAACCAGTTTGATTTGTGTGTGGAACAAGTCGAGCTGACAAAATAATCGTCCCACCTAAGTAAATGACTAGCTTTCCCCACGAAAAAGCAGGAGAATCTTGTCCTAATGGACGTCAAATTGATTCATTAAATCTAGTTTACGATTTCCCGGGATCCTCTATGCGAACTGATGAATGTTAATAGTAAAAAATTTGACTTGTAGCAGCACGAGGGAAGTGTAAACACTGGGCCCACTACTGCCCTTTGACTAGGGTTTTATAGGGAAAATAGCACTACTGGTCCCCAACCTATTACTCTAGTATCATGTTGGTCCTTAATTCTTATGGAAAAGCAAGTTAGTTCTCAACATTTAACTATGGTAGCAAAATTGGTCCAAAAAATCATCTGAATCTCTGTTAAATTGTCTCCTGATCTCTATATATTCAACTTTATGAACCCAATTTGAATTGGTATCTAAAAGTTTGAAATGAGAGATATTTTCATATTAATAAACATTTACACATTTTTGTTATTCAGAATTAATTATCTAGCAATAAGCTAGAACATGACTACAAGGGGCATAAGGAAGTATCAAAGTATGCACCATGCCATTTTATCTTTTATCCCTCGTTCTCATTTGTTTGGTTTAGATTTTTCAACCGAGCTGGTGTGCCAGGGATACACACCCTCCATGACAGACCACACACATCGAGGGAAGGAAAGCATTTTTTTTCATTTTTTATTTCACGTTTATCCACGTCGGTCCCACACCCCATGTGAAGTTAGGTCATTCAGGTGGGCAAAATGTTTCTGGCACACCAGCTTTATTCAAGATTTTTTAACTTTAACCCCCATTTGGTAGTCTAAAAATAGATTTTTAGCAGATTTTAATAAAAAAAAAATGATTGAATATGTGGTAGAAAAGTAGTTGGTCATATGAAATGTGTGATTAAAATTAATTATTGACTTTAATTTAAATTTTAATCAAATTTTTTAGCGATACCAAACAAGGACTTTACCAAGTTCTTTATTTTCTTTTCTCATTATAAATATAAATATTTCATCCATACATTTTAAAAAATAAATAGAAAGTGCAATGAATTAAAGGCAATGGATTAACTTATAACTTTTTAAAGGTTAAAGACTAACTTGTTACTGACACAATAATTGTGAGCCAATAGAAAAAAAATTTCCTGGTTTTGTGTGTGTAATGTTCAGTAGAGATGGGAGTAGGTGAGGGTGTAATGAGAAGGATTTGGAAATGATGGTCCTTGATGCATTTGCTTGGTGAAGATCACAATCCAATGGTTGGCATAAGACAAAATGGTCCCACACAACCCTGTTGTTTCTGTAAAGATTGAGATTGGAGATTTAGGTCCCTCTGAATGAGTGCGAGCATGGTGTACATGAACCCAAAAGGGACCCACCACTTGCTCTTCTCTTGTATTCTAGCATTTTCTTGATTTTAATATCCCTGTTTTCCAAATGCTTCATAATGGACTAGCGGCGAATCAACTGAAAAGGCAGCTCTAACTTTTCATATGTTTAAATGCATACCCTACAGCACCCTCAAAGCAAAGGCAGGTCTTAAATAAAGATTTCCTTCATTGGATAAACTGATTTTCTCAAAATTTACAAATATGGGTGTAATAAAATAGTTTCTAGTGGATGCGCCGCCTAACCCATCTTACCAATCATATCATCAAAGAAAAAGTACAAAGGAAAGATCGTAGGAGGACATGGGTATTTACTCGAGTTCTTTGCAAAAGAACAGAAAAAGTACAAAGGAAAAATAATACTCGAGTTCTTTGCAATAAAGAATTTACCCAAAAAACTTGAATCAAGGCAACATTAGTGTAAAGCATATATTATCATGAAGGTAGATATTCTAAAAATGCAAAGAGTCCGTACAACCCTCATAACATAGATAATTTCAAGAAATCACGTATTGCAATGATCGAGTCACATCTAATCTTACAATGAGAAAAAAATGTGTCAAGATTGGCCGAGTTGCATTACTCACTTCTTCCCGCCTCCAGAGACATTAAATTTGAAGAATATTATGTCTCCGTCCTGGACAACATACGTCTTCCCCTCCTGTTTGTACTTCCCAGCAGCCTATTTGATGAAGCAAACAAGTTAACATGATGTTCTCCAAACTATGAATGAAACAAAATTATAAATGGAGACCATAAGAGTGGAAGAAAAGATCGAAAGCCGTGGAAATAGTTACAATCTAGTCTTTTTAACTAATACCCAGAATTGGACAATTAACACATCCTCCTTGAAAAGCAGACTCCAGTATTGACACCATATTCCTATCTACTATTTCGCATAATCATATAACAATTGTTTTGGTGGACTTTAATCATCCTATTTATAACGGGGGCTTCCTTCCGTGTAAAGAAATCATCTTGAATAAATATAATCTCGTTATCTAGATTTTAGGAAAGAGACACCAGAAGCAGGTACACAACGTGAATAAAAATTTATCAGCACATAACTGAACCAAAATTGGTAATTACAGATTCAAATAGGGCGATTAGCATTATAACAATGTCATTTAATTGACCATGTATGAATATTTTGCCAATGGAAAATTTGAAGAAATACCTTTACGGCTGCCTCACTGCCGAGTTCCTTTAAATCGTCAAATTTCATGACCTATAATGCATAAAAGGACAAAATTCAACATTTTAAATATCAGCAACAATGATAGTATACGTTGAATTTTTTACCTATGATGCATCAAAGAACCCAATTCAACATTTGAAACATCAGCAACAATGATAGTATATTATGTTTTGGCATAACAATTATATTTGTTATCTACTTATCTTTCTTACAAAAGAACTATTCGTACAAATACAATGAGCTTCCCAACCAATGAGACAATATTTAGCCCTGCTTGGTAGAAATTAAAATCCAGATTTTAATCCAAATCAAAGTCAACAACTAATTTTAACCACATATTTTTGTGAAACCCACAACTTTTCAACCACACATTTCAACATCTTTTATCAAAATCTACAAAAAATCTGATTTAGTCCCCACCAAACAAGGGCTTAAAGTCTTGAGACAATCAACACTATGCAGGAACACTAGGGACCAGATAACATTAGTATTTTTTTTTTCAATGTTGATTCCAACATTAATTGTAATGCCAGCAATAAAAACCTGAAAGATGACATCTAAATACGAAAACGTATCTAAAAACTACACAAGAGGAGTGTATCGGTATCATAAAAGGAAGGCTACTCTTAAATAGAGTTTTAAAAAGACAAATTATTATTGTAGAGGTATGACTAAGAGAAGATCAAAAGTAGTATCTACTCCCATGGGAATGAAATGGCTACTGTTTGCAGCACATACATAACCACAGAAGAAACAGGGCAGAGCACTTGCACTGAGCTAATGCTGAATTGAAAAGAAAAGGACAGAACCAAAACAGAAATATCAAGTCATGATAGCGATGCTTAATAAAAAGTGAAGTTTTCAAGAAAACCTCAGCACAAATGAACCCTCTTTCAAAATCAGTATGAATTGTCCCTGCAGCTTGAGGAGCTTTTGTCTGTCGACGAATTTGCCAGCACTTCACCTGTGTGACACCATATTCATTGTCACGCAGCATAAAAAAGTGCTAGTAAATGTCAATTGTACATTCAAACATATAATAAAATGGGAAGGAAACTATGAAATAAAATACTCGAAATAAGGTCCAAGTAGCTTATTACATAAAGAAAAAGAAGTGCATCTTGCAATACAAGAACAAAAAAGAGCACATCACTTATGATATATGTAACAACATGATACTTAGCAAAGATCGCGAATTACATCTAAAGAAAAGGAAATAGAACAAAGCAAGGATAAGCAAAGCCTTCAAATCTTTGCCAAGTGACACAAGGATAGGTAACTAAAAGTAGTATTATAGTTAAAATTGGTTTCAGTAAACTTACTAGAAATGTGTACAAGCAAACAACAGAAATGGCAAGACAAAACATTCATGTATTTGAAATACCTCATCTGGTCCTGCCGTGAAGAAGTATATGAGGTTAATGGCTGAGAATCCAGTCTTTATGATCTTCGGAAGGGCACTGTAGCAAAAAACAACCCCATGTCAGTTGAGTTACTTCGAAGTATACAACTTCTTTATTAACACACTATGAATCCACCTCTGTGCTTTGTTCTCCTCGCAATATTTGGCAGCTTCATCTGCGGGCATGTCAGCAAGATTTCTCTCTAAAGCACAGCTGAAAGGGATTATTGTTTCACCACCATGCTCCTGCACCCTAGAAAATTTAGAAGGAAATGGCTTGGGTGTTAAAAACTTCCATTGGAGGTAGGAGGATAAGCTTGCAAGAGGAAAGAAGCATTTTTCTGGGTCAAGAGCTTCCGTTGTTTTCTATAAAATTGAAAATAAGCCCATGTTTGGAGGAAATTAAAATCCAAATTTTAATCTAAGTCAAAGTCAACAATTAATTTTAATCACATTTCATGGGACCCACAATTTTTCAACCAAATATTTTATCAATTTTTATCAAAATTTACTAAAAATCTGATTTTAATACCCACCAAACAGGGGCTAAATATCACGGTGCATTCTCTGAAATCTTGCGAACAACGGGAAGTAGAAAATTGAGGGGTTGGGGGTGGGTGGGGGAAGAGGATATTATTAATGACAAATTGCATATAGAATTGAGTTCTTGGATGAATAGGAGAAATATACCAAAGTAAACCTATTCCGCAATTTCAAAAATAATTTCTCTAAAAACCATACATAATGAGATATTACGTCTATATATTAAGCAACAATTTTCTAGTCATCCATATACCAGCAGCGTTAGCTCGTAAGAAAAAAACACCAGACTACAATAAATATAAGAGTAAGATGGCATGTACCAAGCATGTATCTTCGGAAGAAATTTGTTCTTTTTTCTTTGATAATCTTTCTCGTTCATGTTAACCTGCCCATAACCATACCGAAATCCATTAAAAACACAATAGTGTATATACTTTCAACTAGACGAAAAGGCATCAAATTTCTTATAGCTATTTCGAGCTTAGAAATATATGTGAAGCAGAACTTAAGATCATCACATGCAGTCTACTAGTTAGAATTATCATCAGGACCAGGCAGCTAATTCTGGATTGTACTTTATATTATTTTTTTATCATTTAGGTTAAGGATTCTACTCGGAATGCATTTACCTAAAAGTTCAGTTCTAATAAAAAACGATTTTGAAAGGAATTATCAAACAGGCATATTTCGCCAAGTAATTACAGCCGCTCACCAAGTAGACCACAGGTTTAGCAGTGAGCAACTGAAAAGTATTCAGGATCTCAATATCAGCGGCTTTCCACTCCACCAGACGGACATCCTTTCCCTCCTCAAGCACTGATTTGACCTTGTCAATCCAATAATAACCGACATTCAATATCAAAGACTTATATCATATACTGTACTATGCATTTTCAGATATGACCAGCTAAATATTTCCATACCATTACAGCATAATTGATTAAAAAACATGCAAAAGAGTATGTTTTATAATATCCAACCTGTATGAAGCAGACATTTATGCGGAACAAGGAATAGTAAATGACAAAACAGAGGATGAACCTTAATATTCCAAACGACACTGGTAAAAGAAGGCCAAATAACAAACGTGACAGCGATGGACTCCCATAACTGATCTATGTATTTCTTTGACCCCCTTCACAATGCTTGAGTTCCCATATCAAACAAAGCATCCAAAAGTTTAACTTAAGGACCACGCAATTTTATTATGTTTGAAAATGAATTTATCCTACAAGGTAAAAGAAGAAGCATAGGTTACATTATATCTGTTTCCAAACTGAATTACCCATTTCTTTGTCCTCCACGTGGCAGCAAGTACAATATCGAATAAACTATAGAGCATGATAAAAATATTCTTATTGACAAAACAGTTCAGTAACATCTAACGGAGGATATACAAAGGCCATCCAAGCCTCCATGTAACCAGAAAGTACCATATAGCATAAACTATAAAGTATGATAACAATTTATTGACCAAACAATTCAGTAACATCTGAGTGAGGATATAACAAGGTCATCAATTGCATTAATTCCACACATCTCTGTCACTTTAGGAAGATCTTAAGGACAGGCAGTCAGGCAGAGTCGGGAAAATAATTATACCAAAACTATCTGGCAAAGTTAGTTAATTATGCTCAAAGCCATCTATTGCGTAATTTCACACATCCCTGTCATATTAAAAAAGATATTAAGAAAAAGAATAAGACCAAAACCATCTGGGAAATTAGTTAATAATGCTCAAGATAGCAAGGTAATTGCAGTATCAAACATTTCATCCATGGAACCACAAGTTAGCACTAAGCACCATATTCTATAAGAAGCCACTCACTCTTAAGTGGGTCCCAAAAAATTGAAACTCGTAATTATTTTGTAGTTGGTATCATATTATCATTTTCTTTAAATATAAAATAGACATTCATAAGCAGTCTAACTCCTGAGACTTTTCCAGTGACAAACCCGTTACTGATTTTTCCTGATCCCAAGGCATCACATAATTTGCATGTCAATGTTGTTACAACTTGTCTCTAATCAAGAAAAAAACTTCCAAACATAATGTGAGAACTAAACAAGCCTTGCAGTTAGGTCAACATCTAAGATTACAAAGCTCATATAACCTACCTTGTAACATTCTAACAAGTACTGGCATTTATCGCATTGATAGTCTCTAAACAGCCATATGCTATATAACTAAACCAGCTTTACACAAAGTGTAGAAGCGATAAGTTTCGTAGTTGATGCATAAACACACCCTTGTGTGTGCATGTTGTGAACAATCAACAATGAGCAAAATCTTCTTGCACAGAAAAAGATATTAAAATAGGGAAGTGCAAGCCCCCTTAAAACCATATAAATAGTGAAAATGGTTTGTTCAAGCAAATAACATGAGGAATATCAACTAGTATCCAGTTGGTAATACTATGTGGGTGGTATAACCACATGCCAGATTTCTTAGATTACTCCACCAACCAAGCTAGTCAACTAGATATACCAGACAGTAATAGAAAGAACACTTAAAAGCAAAATATATTAGCATCAAAATGAGATGACACTGTCAGAGCTCCTGACATCGTAAATCTAGATTCGGGGATACGAAGTAATTTAAGCATAGACATATAGATGTATTAGAACGGACTCTATAACAGATAGCACCAATGATAGACTGACTGAATAAGAAAACTAATATTGAGATAATTGATAAAATGCAAACCTTTAGACACAACTCGTGCTCTATTTTCAATTGCTTGTCATTGCTTCTCTTCATGCTCTTCTCAAGATCCTCTATATTCCTCGCCATGAATTCAAGATCCTTACGTCACATGGAACATCAGAATATTCAGAAACATCAAAACTGAGTAGCATGAATCAATAACTATTGAAGAGAACAAGAAACACAGAAAGACCCAAGGGACAATACGGATGCCTATTAACAAAATGTGCAAAAAAAATATTCAAATCTTGATGCCCAAGTTTATCTCAAACTTACCTTGAGCCGCAATTCAGAAGATATAACCTCTAAATCTCTCACGGGATCCACAGAGTCATCAACATGGATGATATCAGGATCTTCAAATGCACCTACACGACATGAGAATGTAAGAGAATGAATTCCAGTGACACCAGACATGACAAAAATTAGTAATAAAAAAGTATGGTCGTAACACTTCCTCGTGTAATTACTAGTGTAAATGAGAACTTTTAGAACATTAAAGTAGAGGAGTTTGTTAAACGTCGTGAAAAGAGAAACACGCAAAATAATGGATAAAACTGTTCATATATAAGTTAAGGCATCTGGCAAAGAATGGATTACACTAACCTATACACGACGAGGTAGAAAGAAAAGCAAACATGATATAATGTAGCATTATAGCATATCATTTTGGGATAGCTGAAAGAAATATAAAACAGGTAACAATTGCTCTTCTACGAAAAAATAATAATAATAATAATAAGTACGCTTTATGAAATTATATAAAAGTCACCTAGCCAAATCCTGACCAAGAATGTCTCTTAAAGAAAAGAAAAATGCAGATACAAATGGCTTACGTAAAACATGAAAAATGCCATCAACAGCACGGATGTGAGATAAGAAGTTGTTCCCCAATCCTTGACCTTCATGAGCACCGCGAACAAGTCCAGCTATATCATGAATTTCTAAGAAAGCTGACACCTATCCAACATTAAGGTAGCAAGTAATTTATCAACCCAAAGACTGGAATCTTATGCCAACTACTTAGAAGAAAATCATAGTGGAAGACAAGCTACCACTAAGACTTTCCAACATGATGCCAGACATTAAACAGACTCGATGCGCATTATTTCTTCTGTGAAGAGAACACAAAGCTCAATTCTTTCAACGTGTAAGGAATCTTCAATTCAAGTCACTAACCTCACTCTTTGGCTTGAACAGTTGACAAAGCCAATCAAATCGCTCATCAGGAATATTGACACGAGCCTCATTGGGCTCAATAGTACAAAAGGGGAAATTTTCAGCGGGAATGGATAACTTGGTAAGGGTGTTGAAAAGAGTTGATTTGCCCACATTTGGCAACCCAACCTGAAAACCAATAAAAATTAAAACAATTATTTAAAGAGAGCAGTATTAAGTTTCTCTCTGAGCAAATATACAAACACGAGATCAAGAAAAATCTTTTCTTTTATTTATATATACTTGCAATGAAATCAAAGAAATCATTTTACAGTCCAGAAATAAAATAGATGGCAATCTAAAAAGCCGTTGAAAACTTAAATGCTAAACATAATTAAATATTGATCCAAATTTATCAGAAACCAAAACAAACAGTTAAAAAGAGAATTCACAACATTTCACACAGCGCCCAAAAATGAGATTATGTACTACTAGATAAACATAACATCTATACAAGGAGATCACACGTCACATATGAAATTAAAAATTACAAACTTACAATTCCAATTTTAAGGTGAGAGGAAAACCGACCAAGAATCGGCCGTTCGGCTGGGGTTTCCTTTGATTTAGCTGCTTTCGGAGGCATTTACTATTATCTCTTTCTTTTCTTTTCTGATGTTATTCTTGCTCTGGAATCAAATTACAGAGAGAATTGCAGTGAGCAAAGAGGGTAAGAACTGTTTTTTAGGGTTTTATACGTACACCCATGAATGACACTAGGATAGAATAGACCTCGTCCCATTTAGAATTGGGCTCAGTGACCAACGTCTCAAGGCCCAGATCTCGTTTGATGGATCCTTTCATATTTTATTGTTATAATTAATAATTTTGAGAAACAAAATAATAACAATTATTAGAGATAAAGTTTCTGTTTGGTTCAGCCAAAAAAAAAAATTATTTAAGTCAAAATTAACTATTAATTTTAATCACATATCTCATGAGATTTACAAATTTTTAACTACACATTTCATCAACTTTTATAAAATTTACTAGAAATATATTTTTTTATCTAAACCGAACATGAGCTGAATTAAATATGTTGAATTGAATTAAGTGTTTGTTTGTCTTCCATTTTTGGGAGAAGAAATAGAGTTTTGAATAGTATTTTTTGGAGAATGTGTGGTTGAAAAGTAAAGTAATTTTATTAGTTTGTGTATAAAATATTTTATTGAGTGAATATGTGGTGGAGATTGTTTACTGTAGCAAATAATGTTTGATAAAATGGATGACAAACGAGAGCTAAAAATATTAATCCAATTATTTCAATTACATCGTAAANGAGCTGAATTAAATATGTTGAATTGAATTAAGTGTTTGTTTGTCTTCCATTTTTGGGAGAAGAAATAGAGTTTTGAATAGTATTTTTTGGAGAATGTGTGGTTGAAAAGTAAAGTAATTTTATTAGTTTGTGTATAAAATATTTTATTGAGTGAATATGTGGTGGAGATTGTTTACTGTAGCAAACAATGTTTGATAAAATGGATGACAAACATGGGCTAAATTGTATCAAATGCAGGTTATCGTCGTCATGTGCATTTTTGGATCGATTTGATAATTACGTGTGCATTTGCTATATTTTTTGTAAAAGAACTTCTTGATTAAGTCTTTTTAGTCGACCCCCTCTAAAAATTATTCTAGCTTGACAAAACACATTTAAAAAATTGTATAAACATATACAAAAATAACTTATTGATTTCATAAACGACATTTCAAAGATCTTGACAAATGACTATTTTATTAATTTTGTCTAATTTAACATACAGGTGCTTTCAGGGCATGTTCTATAAACACTACCAGACTCGCAACAACATTATTACTACTACTTTTCTTTGATATCGAATACAACATTTTTGGGGAAAAAATTAAAAATAAGAAAATTGATCCCAAACATGCAATTCATATACCTAGCTAACAATAGAGATTAACTATCATGTTCACCAAGACAGAAAAAGAACAAATATTACTGCAGAAGCCAAGTATTTGAATCTGTCACACAGAAAGGAAACAGATTTACTCTACACGTATACAATGAAAGACAATTTAAGGAAAAAAAAAAAGCAACTAAAAAATTTAAAGGGAACATAAAAAACCTAATACAATGATCATACTATTCCTTTGTTGGTTCTGGGAATGTACAAATGAAAAATGCTCCAACATTTTCAGCAGATGCTCGACTCCCCTCAGCACATTATCAGTATCGAAGGGCCCGTCTTCTGGTTCCAACCGCCACAAGTTGATGTACTCAGTTGCGTGGACAGAGCGATTATGCTTTCGCCCAAATCAATTTATCTTCACATAGGCACCAGCAGTAGGGCAAGGCTTTGCCTCCATCCTAGTTTAAACAATGAGAATCAAGAAACAGCTTAAAGCAAAATTATAGGTTAAGAAATAAAACTGAGCCTCGTTTGGTCCATGGAAAGAAATCATTCGCACAAATAAATCTTCATCAAGACAAGTAATTTGCACCCACTTATAATTGGCTGCGTGTATAAATAATACAGAGAAAAAATTGACAATGCAGCAAAAAATTTACCATAATAGAAAACTACCTTACCAAAGAGTTCATCAATTCGTCTTAGTGGCTTCTCCAGTTAATTCTCTTTGAACGAGCTTAAGGATCTCAATAATCTGCAACAAAGGAAATAAACCGCTGTTTAGTTAGATACTTCTCAGCTTTCATGCAGAGAATAATGTGGCCATACGTAACATGCTAATGCAGGAAAATAGTATGCGGGCCAGGTCCGGTAGGATGGATTATACAGGATTGGACAGTATTAAAGAAGAAAAAGAAGATAAAATTTAGTCTATTGTACGTCCACTCCTGTTCGGTACTACATAGCAAACAGACCATGATAAGTTAGCTTAAACCAACCCGCTTGGCTACCACCTGCGAGCTCAAGTGAGGAGGGCACTTGGGATGTAGTCGTAATTGGCTTAAATTGAGTCGACATCTAAGCCATGCTTGACCCCTATTAAATTTTAATTCATTTTCTCTCCTCTTATCTATTACACGTTCTCTCAATAAAATAATATTACACATAAATCCAAAAATTCTCCTTACTTTTTAACTACACATTCTTAAAAAAACACTATTCCAAAATCTCTTCTTTTTCTTTTTTCCCCAAATAATGGAGCTCAAACGAGGACTAAATCTTGTAGTAAGTAGATGTAACTCGAAAAATGCTACAAAACTTGAAATAATACAGATCTCGATCATTTGACTTATTTTACATAGCATATGAATACGCACCTCCCAAAAATAGCTTCTAGGCATTTGTACTCGTAAGAATGTAGCATAATAAGAGAACGTAATAATAAAAAAATTTCCACAATTATCATAAAACGGTAAGCAAGCAATATTAACAAAAAATATCAAATGAACAAAATTGCATTTTCCTGTATTACTCAGATTTATCTCACCCCAGGATAATGCTGTAAAACTGGCGAGTAATGATTGAGTGCAATGTATATCTTGTTGAGTAAACTCAAAAGAGCATCCACCTCATCCCCCAAAAGATCGACCTGAATTTCAGGAGAGTGTGCAGTTATTAGGAAAGCGATTTTATAAACTCAAATATATTAATTCAAAATTTGTCTCCTACACAATTATCAAATATTTTAAATACTAGTTAGCTGAATGTAAAGAAGAAATAGCCAGGGAAACTGCATGCAGTATTATTTCCAACGCAATGATTATATTACATCAAATAAGCAGGTCATGGAGCAAAGAATGGGTAAAATGGATCATTTAACACACAAAAAGAAAAGGGAAAATTTCTCTCCAATCCTCTCCAGCCAATGACATTCGCAGTTATTAGCTATCCAGTATTTTGTTTGCACTAGTCAAAGTTGAACGTGCATCGCACGTTATTTTGAAATGCTTTATAAGCGCTGTGAAAATAATATTTGACCTTTCATTTACCTTTTTGATCTAAGGGTGTTTAAGCCACATTATTTTGGAAAAATGTATTCTGGAATAGTAGATTGATGGAGAATGTGAGGTTGAAAAAGAAGGAAAAGTTATTGATGTGATGAAAAATATTATTTTATTGAAGAATGTATGGTTGGAAATGAGTAGAAGAATGAACATGAAAATTTTAATGTGTACCAAACAGGGGCTAAATATGAAAGAAATGTAAGCTCTTGAAAATAAATGTTAATTATTATATATGCACGTAAATAGTGAAATGTGTATTGAACATGAATATTAGAATTACAACTAAATGCATAAATGAAGATGAATTGCAAATACGATACATGAATTAGCATGAATATTAATTAATTTAGAATGAATACTAAGAAATATATACGTGATAATAAATGTTGAATCATTTAATCCTAAATGAATATAATTTAATTTCCAATTAAGTGAAACTGGATGCTAATTAACATAAATGAATGTAATTAATGAACTGCATTCTTGAATGTGAAATTCTAATTAATATTAATTAATGAATGTTAATGTTAATTTTTTGAGAATTAATAACAAGGACATGGACATAAATGTGAAATTCTAATTAATATTAACTAAATGAATGTGAATGTTAATTAATTGATAATTAATAACATGAAATATATGTATGAACAAGGATTTTGTTGTATTTATTACAGTTTGTAAATTAAATATATATTCAAAAACGAAAATGTATTATTAAAATAATTGAATTGTAGTAGAACTATAATCGTCCAAAAATTGATTTTTAACTGATGTGATATTTAATATATTATGGATGGATTGAGTTAAGAGCATATTTGGCCAAGCTTAAGTGCTTTTGTGAAAGTGATTATTTAATTGGAGAATATGTCATTAAAAAGTAGCCAAAAGTTAGAGGGATATTTGAAAAATGATTTTTTTTTTCTATAGCCAATAATCACTTTCAAGCAAGGGCTAAGCAAGCTTACTTTTAAGTAACTTTTTGCTTCCGAACATGTTTAGATATGTTGCTTTTTTTCTCATTACAAGTAAAATAGTTACTAAGGGTGTGTTTGAGTCATATTATTTTGGAAGAATGTATTCCGGAAGAGTAGATTGATCGAGAATGTGTTGTTAAAAAAGAAGNGTGATTATTTAATTGGAGAATATGTCATTAAAAAGTAGCCAAAAGTTAGAGGGATATTTGAAAAATGATTTTTTTTTTTCTATAGCCAATAATCACTTTCAAGCAAGGGCTAAGCAAGCTTACTTTTAAGTAACTTTTTGCTTCCGAACATGTTTAGATATTTTGCTTTTTTTCTCATTACAAGTAAAATAGTTATTAAGGGTGTGTTTGAGTCATATTATTTTGGAAGAATGTATTCCGGAAGAGTAGATTGATCGAGAATGTGTTGTTAAAAAAGAAGGAAAAGTTATTGATGTGATGAAAAATATTATTTTATTGAATAATGTATGATTGAAAATGAGTAGAAGAATGAGAATGAAAATTTTAATGTGTACCAAACGGGGGCTAACTTACTCATTGGCAAATTTGCCTTTAAAAAAGTATTATTTATCCTAAAACTTACATATTTACTAGTAAGTAAATTTTTCCAGCTCAGCCAAACATGCACTATCTAGTATAAGATGCCTAGCAAAGATACAACACAAAATTATACCACCATTACCCCCACCCTGGATTCAACATGCAAGCACAAGAGAAGAAGAAATTCACTATCACCAATACAATAACTTTTTAAAACTAGTTGGTCAATTTTTCGATCCTCATAGGTTCAGGATTTTCATATCATTGAGAAAATTTGAAAATAAGATCCAAATACAGCATATGCTAAGTCCCAACTAGTTACCTCAGCCTCAGCCATTTCAAGGTCCGCATATCTCCTCTCGAATCCCTGTTTGTACATCTGGCCAGTTCTTCTGAGATCATTAGCTACCTCAGTAAGATATTTCAAATCAGATTGTGCATCTTCCAACCTGAAATTTTTTGTGCTGTGTGTTAGGATCCCCAAACCAATGAAGACAGTCAATCTCAAAAAACAGATTTTATCTTATGGCAAAGCATATTACATATGCCCGGTAACAGCTACTTTGTGTGAAATGTTTAAACTGTATAGTAGAGAACGCGTGTGTCTACATATACACACAAAACAACACCAACAAAAAAATAAGCTTTATTCCTAATAAATTTGAAGTCGGCTACATGAATCCTTCTTCACCTTCCGCTGTGTTCGTTGCTAGAACTATTAGGAGATCTAAAGAAAGTGTATGTAAGTATGTAAATTGATATAATAAACCAGAAATCCAACTAGTTAAGACTAGCCTGCCCGCAAACAACAGATGGGCTGCCTTTGAAGCGGAAAATAGATGTTCGAATGTATGTATCATAATTTGCAACATCATTCGTAAATAACCTTCACTAGACAAAACCACCAAAAAACATTCCAGGTTCACCAGAAGTAAAAATAGAAATAGCCACAAATAGAAAAAATAACATAATGCTTGTTAATATATAAACATGAAATTGAATAAACATTATTTGAGCTGTACCTTGAGTTATTATTCTTGATACTTTCTAATATTCTGATGCCAAAATCACCATGCATTTTTGTTACGAGGTCCATTTGCTTAATTAGTTCCTTCTCTAGAGCTTCATATCTTTCTTGGGCAAGATCAACAGCCAATTTTCGTTTCTCACTAGCTTCCTTCAACTCCTCCATGCTCTGTTCAAGCTTTTGATTCAATACATTTATTTTCACGTCATCTTCTTTAATCCGCTCCAACGCTTCTTGCAGCTGACCCTTTACTAACTCTAATTCCTTGCTACTCTCTGTGACCAACGATTCTTGCCAAGTTGCATGTTCTCTTAATCTATTTAGCTCTTGATAAGCTAGCTCAAGCTGTGCAGTCTCTTTTGAAAATGTTGTTAATAACTCCATTGCAAACTTCTTTTCCTCTTCTATTGATTTTTCCAGCTTGAGTAGCTCTTGCTTTAATCTTTCGTTTTCTTGAACCACCAACCTTAACTCATTTTCCTTTGCAAGAGTTCTGGATTCTAGAGAGATTCTCTTTTCATTCTCAATCAAATATTCCCGATACAACTCCTTGATTTTTCCCTCGGTGTCCCTTGTGGCTTCCCTAAATAAGAGTCCACACAGTCCTTGCATGATCAGTGAATCAATATCTGAATCTTCAATTTCATATCCGCTTGTAGTTCCAGCAGGGACAGCTGCTCCACTGAGAAGTATTTCATAAACTTCCCTCGTAATAAGAAACTCCATGTTTGTGTCTTCAGTGACACATCTCATCTGTCCATCCAGCTCCTTCAAAACACATTTGTTGACTTCTTCAGTGAGTAGAGCTTCTATACGCATATCTTCTGTTGCTGAATTAAGATTTCCTAGAAGCTTTAGCTTGTCTTCCTCAGCCGCAGAATGCAGCAAAATTTTCCTTGCGGCATCAGAAACCTGTGCTTCCAGACATTTTACTTCATTTTTCTTATCAGTAAGTGCATCTCTCAGTTGACAATTTTCACAGAGAAGGGTGTTGAGTCTATCCTTCAAGTTAACCAGACACTCCGCATTATTGGTTAATGCAGAAAATTTCTCTGTTTCTAAATGGACATCATCCAGTTTTGAAATAATTTCAGGAATCTTTTTCCTCAACACGTCTAATTCCTCGTCTTTTCTATAGGACATAAAAGAACTCTTCTGTTTAAGGTACTCCCGCTTTAGATAAAAACATTCTTCAGTCTTTTCTAGCAAAGCAGACTCATGGTCTCTCTTCATCTTTGTTATGATATCATTAAAATAATTCACCAGTTCTTCCTTTGACAAGTGTTTTAACTGCGCGTGCTCAAAATTCTCAGGGGCGTCAGTTTTAGATGCTTCCAGTTTCCCATTCCCCTCCGAAAGAGTTGTCGGCGGTTTAACATGGTTGCTCAAGCCCTTACGGTGAATATGATCCATATCATGAGATCCATGGGAAGTTAACTCTGTTTCAGGATGAGAGAGTGAGTCCAGAATTGAATCTAACTTGATGCGTAAGCTAGAAATATCATCAAACTTTTCTAGCAAATTCATGATGGGACTGCCACAAAATTGAGCATTTTGTTCCATTAGTTTCTCTTCAAACTCCTCTTGAAGACTCCTAATTACACTCTGCATCACCATATCCTCAATTTCGCCTTGGATATGTCTCTCCTGCTTCCATTCAACAAGTGATTTCTTAGACAAGTGAAGCATATCATCCACCCGTGTGCAGATGGTGTCCACCGTATTCTTTAAATGATCTAGTGTCCTATCCACACACAGCCAGCTTTCTGATTGCTTCTCGTGCAAGATTTCACCCAAACCTACCAACTGAGAACCTGAACCAATCCTTTTAATGTTATTACACCCTCTCACACCATTGATCTCCTTCTTAACCTTCTTGAACTGCTCTCTTGCCTCATTTCTTAAACAGCTAAAAAACTCCCTGACTCTATCCCGGTCCATACATGCATCTGATAAAATCAAGCGCCTAACACAATTCCCATTTTCTAAATTACTTGGCAATACATGTGGCTCTAAAGACTCAAATTTATCAACACCCACATTGCAGGACAGTAATCGCTCCTTCAGTTTTGCCACTTCCAAATCTTTGGACGCAATTTTTTCAGCCGCCTCTTGTTCCACGGCATTCACCATCCCCTTTATAACTGAGTCACTCACCATCCGTGAAATCATTAACCGGTCACTCATATCTTCCCAATACTCCTCCAAGTTTTCCAACACCTTATCAGCTAAATTTGCTTTTTCCTTCTCATGGTTATTCACCTGCCCTGACCTGTCTCCCGTAACCATTAGATCAGTCAAATCCTCACCATCCACTGGCTCCGACCCGTTTTCACTACCCAATTGCTCAAACCCAATTCCATATGGAGTAATAGCGTTCCCATTCAGCATACCCACATGCCGTAACGACTCTTGACTACCCATAACACATATACACCTGAGTAAATAAACTAAAATATAACAAAGTCAAGACAAATTTACCTCAAAATTTGAAGTCATCTAATTGAAGCAGAAATTACTACCAAAACTAAAAGGAAAGCACGTAAAAGAAGCTCAATTACCATAAATAGCAAATTAAAAGAATGGAAACTCTCCCGAAATGGGGTTCTTCAAAATTTCTTATTCTTCATGCTTAAACCCTTAAAAATCCAATCTTTACGTTATAGAACTTCTGGGTTTTCTTTTCTTTTACTGTAAATAGCTTTTGGGGTTTTAGGGTAATCAGCTGACAATGGAATTGGGGGGAAAAGATGAGCTGTACAAGGTTGGAATGAAAAAGTGAGGTGAATAAGAAAAGTCGCTTATCCATTAATTACCCAAGTTGTCATCATTTGACTTTAGCAATACTAATGAATTTGTTCAAGGGTAAAAGTGATGACACGACAGAGCGTATACATAGTTTGTTGGTATTTGGGGTAGACTAGGAGTCAAGGACGAACGACAACTTACATCAAGTTATTTTTTGTTTTGGGCGGCGTCTATATTTTAAGGTTTTTTCAACATTGATTTAACGGATGTTTGATATGGATTAAAATTAAATTTTAATAGATTGTAATAGAAGTTTTTGAAATATATTGTTGAAAATATGTGGAACACATAAAAGATGTGGTTAGTATTGATTGTTTGACTTCGTTTTAGATTAAAATTCGATTTTAATTCTAAACAAACAAGGCCTTAAAATTATTTTTGATTCTTCTTACAATATTTTGAAATTAATTTCGATAATTCAAATATGCTCTGCGTGTGGATGTGTGGAACTCGTTGACACTTTTGCCCTTATAAATATATTTTTTACTCTCAGAGCATCTCCAAGAGACTC
>CAIGRK010186863.1:0-11787 GCA_903798315.1 Fraxinus greggii | reverse complement strand
AACAATATCAGAGCTATTACATTGAATGAAAATTACAACTGAAAATCGAACTAATATTTACAATGTGCGGCCGAAGTTGGGCAAACTGCGGCTGCGATAGGATCACGAGACTTAAATAAAGCTACGGTCCGTGACACTAGGACATGTTTGGTGTTTGGTAGTAAACTCAGTTGGACCAGACACAATGAGGATACAAGATACATTCGACGCTATGTGGGTTACAACCCTAAAAACATAAATTATTTTGATACTTGTTGAATAAATGAAGCATCTTTGGCAATTTTCGTTCTGTAGTAGTGAACTGGATTGGACAGTATAAATGAACAAGACTTCCACTTATTTTCTTTACCATTGATCAATAACTCCATTGTTATAAGATGTAGAAAAATATTTATGCTGGCAGTCAACATGTTCCTTTATTCAAGCTTTTAGTTGACTCCAAATATTTCTTCAGCAAAGAACAAGCTCCTATTCACCCGTGACTGCAATTTAATCCACGCTGAAGATATATTACCAAGCACTCTTAACCTTATTCTAGTTCTTCCATCAAGCTCAGAATTTAGATGCTCGAAGAGAGAGGGGGCTCAACCAAACTAATAAACTTGAAGGGACAATACAGGGTAGGACTAATTTCCCAGAAAATAGATTGCCAACGTATCTAGAGAAAACCATACGAGTAGTTCTAAAATTTTCTACTACACCCGAATCTTATCTTTTAATCTTGTCCAGACAAAACTAGACAAGATTAAAAGATAATATGTTACAAAATTCACGTGCGTGTGTTTGCCAATGTGCTTTCAATTTCATCAACTTCCATTCAAAACCTAAGGAGATACCGCTAAGGATATGCTCTGACTACGCGCTCCATCCTATTTAACCAAATACAGGGATGAGTTCCTAATTCAACTTGCAAAGCACCTAAATGCAATCAGCAGAAAGAAATTTTAGGTTCATAATTCAACTTGCAAAACATGACCTAAATGCAATCAGCAGAAATAAATTTTAGGCAAGCAAATATCAGATTAGCTACTTCTGACGATAATTTTACAAAATAAAGGGGTATGTACTGATCAGAAATTTATTGATTCATTTTCCCAGATCCCTTCAAAAATTCATCTCAGAATCATAACTAATAGATAAAGAGTAGATTGCACCATGGAAAACAGTTTGAGATCTATAAACTAATGATTCCAAGAGTAGAGAACAGACTCAAGCATTCTTGACATATTACCAGAGTTGATTTAGAATATTGGCCTACAGGTCCATAACAATCCAGCGACAGAATAATATCAACATACAACTCCTTGATGTCAAAGCATTCCAAATATCATACAATTAGGCTCTGCATAGACTTGTTTTCACTGTTCACCTCGTATTTTCACGGCGCCTAACATAACGTGTTCGGTCGTTGTATCTTGGTCTGTCTTGAGCTCTCTGAGGCACAGGCTCCACTCTCCTCTGTCTCTCAGGTGACCTTTGAACTATCTCTCCATTCACGAACAGCTCAGCTGGTGAACCAATGAAAAGTTCAAACATATTAAAAAGATATCTCATTCTTAATCTTCATACCAAGAAGAAAATATAACCAAATTCTTTCAAATGCTATGTTACACGGTAATGCTTTAATATCTAACGTGACTTTCAAGACTCAATTAAACAGCAATGGTGCTCAAAATTCTTTTAGGAAAATATAAATATGCTATAAAAATGACTTGAAGTCCAAATTTTCTTTTACAAGTAAACGTTGAAAAAATACCACTTCAGAACTTTTATATACCAAATACAATACATAAAATGACCCTGAAAATGAATTTAAGGCACAATTTTAGTTTTCTTAACATCTACATCTTCATATATAATTTTAAACAAGGGCATCAGCCAAACACATATATGATTCTATTCAAGATAAAATCGCACCAGAAAACACATGAAAAAAAAAATCAGAGAACAAAAAATTTCACCTAGTTGAAATCTCCATCTTCCTGTTAGTACCCTTATACAACTCCAAGCTACAGATCAACCCACCTCAATTCCGTGTCCCACCATTCTCGTCGTACTCCTAAAAAACCATTCTCTACCACTGCCACCACCACATCCCATCATTCATCATCATAGGCATAGTTGTTATAGTAGATTCTAGAGTGTTCTAATCTCTAAGAAAATAAATAAATAAATTGTCCTCAACCTCACCCAAAAATAGGAGCACCTATCAAATCAAGAAAATGATCATTATATCAAAAAACAGGTGATACAAAATCAAGATTAAGAAAAAGGCGACGACCAATTTTTATCAAGCTTTTGGACTTGATATACACAAAACCCTGTCGGCTGTCGCCGTTGTTCTCACGCAACAAGAAAGAACCAGAAATCTGCAGAAGAAAATAGCCCGATATGAACTCAATCTTAAAAGCTCTGCAAGCTTCAACAACCTTTTCGAACAACGATGGACGGGGACAATTAAAACGATGAAAGCAAAGAAGTCATGATATTTGGATTTTGGGATACAGATTTAAACAACGCACTTAGAACCAAATCAGGCGACTATGAGATTTTTGGTTTTGAGATATTGGGTTGGAATATGGGATCTTTGATATCTAAGGCTTCCATCCCCAAACTGGCGATGGCAAGCTGCCCGTGTGGTGTGGCAGTGGATGGCGGAGTTGCGGCCGCATATTTGGGAAGTGTAGATGGGTTCGGTTTTTAGGGGCCCCGAGGGAGGTTTTTTTTTTTTATAAAAAAAAATCTTACTCTTTGCCCCTATTTGGTTCAACTAAAAAACTAATTAAAATCTAAATCAATGTCAGCAATTAATTTTAACCACATACTTCATGGGGCTTAGGACTTTTCAATCACACATTCCTTCGGCTTTTATTAAAATTTACTAAAAATCTGATTTTTATCTAAACCAAACAAGGGATTTATTCTTTTTTCTTTATTGTTATTCTTTTGTTATAATTCAAAATAATGTACAAATGTCTTTTTAAACAAGAAACTGATTTTCTAATTGTCAAACTGGCATTTCCATCAGCTAAGGATAATGGTCCAACCATTTCATAGGTAAGGGACCTGGGGCCAAAAAAAAGGTTCCGGACCCCATTATCAAAAGGTTGACAGGTTCGGGACCCGAATTCTTTCTATTTTGATCCAATATTATTGTATTGCAACTAACAAAAATGTAAAATAATTGATTGTCACACTCAGATCCATCAATCTGATATCATAAACAGAGTTATGTTCAACAGGTGAAAATGGAAATACTTGGAGTCACAGCATCCTTATTTCACATTCAGGGAGTCAATACTCATCAGCTGCTGCACAAAGTGCAACCTATTACCTGTCCATAGTACCAAGAGTGGGTATTGGTAAAGAGTGGTATGTTGCATATCTGATTCAAGGGATTTCTTCCACGATACATTTTAATAACTTCCCATTAGTAATTTTGAGTTACTATTTATCATTTTTGAGGTTTAAGTAATATACACAGGTATACTCCAGCAATATAATTTTCCACTCAGTAATATTACGTATTAGGAAGGACACTGACAAATTGCATATTCCATTCCAGCGTCAGTTATATATTGAATAAAACCCACTGGCATTGAGTGATGCTGAAAGTCCTCACAAGTCTTCAGTCTTAAAACTAAATGAACCAAGTTACAAGCGGCAAACATTTTAAATTTTATACTACAGGTAAAAATCAATAGAAAATATGAAACTCATCACTAGAGAAACTAAGAGCCTGTTTGTCTTCCATTATTGGGAGAAAAATAAAGTAATGAATAGTATTTTTTGGAGAATGTGTGGTTGAAAATTAAAATAACTTTATTGGTTTGTGTGTAGAATATTTTATTGGGTGAATGTGTGGTGGAGAATCTTACTGTAGCAAACAATTTTTTGAAATAATGGTAAACAAACAGGGGTTTAATTTTCTAAAGTCGGTCAAGTGAGAATCTTACTGTAGAAAATAATGTTTTGGATTAAAGGTAGACAAACAGGGGCTAAATATAAATGCATAAAGATTAATATAAAGCTCTTTAACGAGAAAATGAAAATTCGTAACAGAATATCCTAGCCCTGTTCTATTAAATTGCAGGTATTGTTTTGTATTTACTCAAACTTTAGAAAATTGAAGTTCTTAAAAGTTACCAATGAATAAGGTTTATATGGTAATTAACACTACCACACTATCTAATGTATACTTGAACCAGATGCCAACTTGGTACAATTAGAATGAATATTACAATGCAAACATATAATGATATCAAAAGCCAGTAAAGCACATTGGACAAAAAGAGCAACACATACCAAACTCACATGTAGTATGTTAATCAAATAGCGCTGAGAGATTGTAACAAAGAAATTATAAGAATCCTATATGACAGAAAGAAATTTATAGAAGAAGAATTACCTCCATAGTCCTTATTCTCAGCATCAACATAAGAATCTGGAAGAACAAACAGAACACCAGGCAATCCTACAGAAAAATGGAAAACGTTGAAACAATGATATAAAAAGTCGTTTATGCCTAATCATGTCGGATACATATCAATAATTGAACTAAATTTTTAAGAAGAAAAAAAAATCAATTGCCATTTGCCAAGAGGCAAGAACTAACCTTCAAGCTTGTTTGAGGTCTCCTCATCAATCTCGCATCCAAATCCAAAGTACCTCTCACATGACACATTATATATCTTCTTTTTAGCCTCCTCCTCACTATTAAAACCACCAGACAGAATCCATAAGCCGGTAATAAGTATCCAATAATATATATAATATCAAAAAAAAGAAAATTCATTTTACTTCATGTCTCACAGTTCCCTTTCTCAATCAACCGACTGATTATTAGAAACTACGTCACTATGATCCACAGCAAGATACAGAATTTTCTAAATCTAAAATTTTTATAACGTTATTATTAGCGAGTTCCATTAAAAAAATAAAAAATAAGAGTAACAATGCTTCAACTTTGTTTTTGGTTAGTAAAAATGTAACCCAATCCCTACAGTCAAAATTTACTTATTTTCAACATTCTTTAACAACAATAAGAAGGCATAAAAATTTGCCTAAAGATTATTTCCATATAAATGAACTTTGGGCTTAACCGAAGTGTAATTTGCCTGAAGATTATTCCTATTACCCAAAATGTGAATATTATCATAGACTTGGTAAGAATATCAGGCTATTAAATATAAAGAAATATCCAACATCAAGAAGGCATAAAAATTTAACCTTCCAACAACTTTAGCAAGCGTTTGAATATAACAATCAATCATCTGCTGCTTAGTCGCCCCTTCACCACCAGGCTTATCCATGACAATAAGCCAGTGTTCATAATCGCATCCGGGGAAAAGCGGCGCCATTTCCGTGGGCGGGCGGTCGCCGAAGTTCGACCCCGTGTTCAGCGATGAGTAAGAAGAGCCGGACCGATTGACTCGGCATCTGACCGTGTTGTACCGGGTCAAGTTAGGAGAAGTAACCTGCAGGGAGTGGGATAAGGCAGCTGGTGCGACAGAGCGGGTGGAAGAAAAGGGCCCGGTTCCGGGGTGAACGTAACCGGGTTTGGAAATAGAGAAAGAGAAGAGGCGTTTCTGGAGGAGAAAAGAAGCTTTGGCACCGGTTGATCGCACAGACAGAAATGATCGGGCTATAGCGGCGGCCATTTTTCAGCGTACGTTTGAGTGCGAGAAAAGTGGTAATCGTAAGGGTTCAGCCGTTCAGATATGGTGATTTTTAAGGGTTTTGGAGAAGAGGGAGTGAGATTGCCTACACTTACGTTTCTACAATTTCGTGCAGTGAGTCTACGACTTTTATTGACTGGTCACTTCCACGTGCGAACGCACAAACTCAACCCACATCTGGCCCACCAAATTTTCGACCGTTTTTTCCCCTTTCTTTCTTCCTAAACGTTCTCCTCTCTCTCTCTCTCTCCCCTCTCCAACAGTAAAACAACTATCATGAAGATCCTTCAACGTAAACCCCTCCAAATCATCTTTAACTCGAGAAAAATCCAGTCTTTGAACCCAAAAGAAGAGAGAGATTTTTCGGTGGTTCTTGAATTGCGTTTAATGGGTTGTTTTCTTGGATGCTTTGGTGGTTCAAAAAATTCTAAACGCCGCAAACAGAGGGTTAATGGAGGCAGCCCTAGAAACCAACCCATTTCTTAGCTTAACCCAATTTCAGTTATTTCCCTTGTTTGTACTTCTTGATTGTTTATTAATTATCTTCGATGTTTTGATCTGTTAAAATCTAATAAGCGGGTTTTAGGTTGTGGGGTTATCTTTTGGTTCGACTCTTTTGATTCTTCTTTCTTGATGGAGCCTTAAATTTTGTTTTTCACCAAATTTTGAGTCCCATGTTCTATTTTTTTCCCCAATGTATTTGACAAAGCACAGGCAAGTGATATCATGATATTAGTTTATCTGTATTTCGATTTTTGTTTGGATTTTGTGTTTTCTGAATTGAATTAAATTACTAAAATCTTGTTACAGAGAGACAGGGTTGGGAATGTTCAGCAGCGGCAGCAGGGTGTAATTTATGCAGAACACAGTATTACGGAAACTACCCCTATGGAAATACCCGCCACCAACTTGGTGTCAGAGTTGCGGTTAGTCATCTGATTCTCTATCAGAGAACAATAGATCGGTTGAGAAAGCGGAGGAGGAAGATTTAGAAAGGGTTCGGCCACACCAAACGCAGTCACTCTCTGAAAATGACTGTTCTGTGGCATCTAATGTCAGATTGTATCCCCGAATCATAGGTACCACAACATTATCAATGGTAATGATGAAAGCGAAGAGTATGGTGATATTGACTTGGATGATTTGGACGAGATGGACAATCAAGATGATTCTGATTATAATCATGGAATTACTTGCGAAGAAATGGGGTCAGAGTCAGTTTTAACTGCATCTATGGAGTCAAGGACAGAAGATACTTCAGCTCGAGTCATCTATCGACAAGGAAGTAGAGAGTCCTTTGATAAGGATTGCACTGCCCGAGGGGGTAACGGAGGAGTTTGGACCAAAAACAAATGCAGGGGATAGAAGTGAATATGTCAATTCCGTGCTGAACCCTGTTGAGAATACTATTCAGTGGGAAGCTGTGAAATCAAAAGGGATGCAACCTTTGAAGCCACGAAAGGAGAACCTAATTGCTGACCTTGAAGCACCCAACATTGCTTTTTGTCGTTTAGAGCTGACTTTTAAGCAATCTTCACATGGTTTGAAGCCAAAATTTGATCATTGGAATATTGCAAATAAAGAGATAGACGTTGATTCAAGTCTCTTGAGCTGGTTGGTTTCGCCCGATATCATTCCTGCAAAGAAGAACAGTTGTAGTGATCTTGAGACCACAATGTCTGAAAAGAACATATCTCGAGGGTTGATTGCATGGATGAGCTTTGATGATCGACCAATTCTAGGTGCATTGACAATTTGAGGAGCTGAAACAGATGTCAGCATCTTCCTCCCCGAGGAAGTCTCCTGGTCGAAACCCTGATGAGATGCCTATTATAGGTATAGTCTGGACCCATTGGAACAATTTGGGATCAGCTAAGCATTCTGATTCAGCCTCTACTTATAAAAGCGTAACTAAATAGAGGGGTGATAAGAATGACATGAATGGCATGTTTGAAATTCTCAACTCGGTAGAATAGGCATGATTACACAAGCGACGCATGTCATAAAATTTGTAGTTGTCCAATTCTTTCCAATCTAACGTACAAAACATACCCGGATGATCTTTATGCCATAAAAGGAAATCATAAATGATGGTCTGTCGATAAAGTAAAATAAATTTCTTTAAATCCCATAACATTGAACCTGCTTTCACTTTATTTTCTAGTACTCTCTCCATCCTCTCACAGATTAAGAAAATGTGATTAATATAGATAGAAACGTAAATTTTTCTTTCCTTTTTTTTTTTTTTTTTAGTTTACCGCTACAGTAAATAATGGTTTGAGTAGAAGTAGTTCATATTTATTTATAATAAAGCACATTAAATAAGGATATATTAAAAAACTAAAAAATCAACTATACTCTCAACAATGATAGTTCTATAATTTGGGATAGATAAAAAAACAAAGCAAACATATCTTTATGNTTTACTTTTTTTTTTTTTTTTTAGTTTACCGCTACAGTAAATAATGGTTTGAGTAGAAGTAGTTCATATTTATTTATAATAAAGCACATTAAATAAGGATATATTAAAAAACTAAAAAATCAACTATACTCTCAACAATGATAGTTCTATAATTTGGGATAGATAAAAAAACAAAGCAAACATATCTTTATGGAACATAGGAATATACGTAAAATTTACATGAATTTTTACAGCAAACCTTCGATTAGAATTCCAGAACCACTGTTCATGTTTATGCTGTCGTGTTTTTTCTCTTCCTCAAGTTACCTTTGATCTGCCTTCCTTTGTCTGGTGGATTCCTTTATTTTGTGTAAAATCCGAAAACAAATTCTATGAACCATTTAGGTTTTTCATATTTAAAGATCAAATATCCCGCAACCAAACCAAATAACGTTCCACATCCATACCCCACAAGGACAACTTGCCATGTAAATCCATCTAAAATATTATCTTCTCGTGGCAACACTGGAAGCTTCGGCTGCACTTTTCTGTCATCTCTACATATCTTTGTCAATGGGAATCCGCATAATTCTGTGTTGCCAACATATGAACTATTATCAAACGTAAGTAGATGCCCTTGCAGAGGTATTGGCCCAGAAAGATGATTGTGTGAAACGTTAAAGAATGCCAAAAATGTCAACCTTGCTAATTGCCTTGGAATCTCTCCCACCAATTGGTTTGAACGAAGGTCTAGAGAGTCAAGTAACGTCAAATTTTGTAGCGATAAAGGGATATAACCTGTGAAGCTGTTGTAAGATAAGTTTAAAGATCGTAGCAGCTTAAGCTTTCCTATAGAACTTGGAATCTCTCCTCCAAATTTGTTGTTGGATAGATCAATGGCTATATAGGCTCTCAAGATTCTCACTGATGGAAACTCAACAGCTTTCCGCACTATCGAAAATGGATCTTTGTAGTATCCTCTCCCTTCATTGTCAGTCTCATTCATCATGGCTTGGAATTGCAATAAATATTTAGTTGGTATAAGGCCAATGAACTCATTTTGGGAGAGGTCGAAAATTCGCAACTTAGGAAAGGGAATTGTTGCATTTGAAGCAGGTATCGTACCAAGGAATCTGTTGGAGCTCAATACAAGAACTCGAAGGTTTGGAAGACTTTCTGTCCAAGAGGGGAATGAGCCACTTATCTTATTGTTTCCAACATCCATTACTTCCAGTAGCCTACAATAAATCAAGGTGTGGGGTAATGTTCCTTCAAATCGATTGCGATTTGAGTTGAAAGCCCGCAGTTTACATCCACCGTTGCTAAAGTTTCCTAAAAATTGTGAAACTGTTCCTTCCAACCTATTATTTGCCAGATAAAGATGCTCAAGGAAACTTAAACTGCAATTGAACGATGGGAAGTTGCCTGAAATATTATTGAAGGCCAGAGAAAAAATCCTCAAGCTACAAAGGTTAGAGATGGATTCTGGTAGATGCCCACTTAATAGGTTTGTACTGATATCAAGAATCTCCAGTGGCCTCAAATTTCCAATCTCAATTGGAACTGTTCCAGTAAGATCGTTGAAGTAAAGGTTCAGAAATGCAAGTTTTGTTAGATTCCTGATTGTTGGAGGTATCGAACCTGAAATTAGATTTTCTGAAAGGTCTAGGCTAATCAAATTATGCAACCTTCCTATTTCCGGTGGTATAGACCCTGAAAAAGAATTTTTGTTCAGAAAAAGATGATTAAGATTTGTCAAATAAACGATTTCGGATGGAATTTTCCCTGTGAAACCATTGGAGTGAACCCGCAATGATGTTAATTGACTCCAGTTTGAGATAAGATATGGCGATATATGACCTGAAAGATTATTGTAAGACACATCGAACCATGATAAATTGGTCAGATTGGTCAAGGACAAAGGCAAGGATCCCACAAGTGAATTTCCGGTAAAATCCAAGTAGGTAAGATCTGTGCATAGGCCAAGCTCAGAAGGAATAATTGAATTCAGGCGATTGAAATGGAGGTCTAGGTGTTGAAGACTCCTAAGTTTGCCTAAGGAGGACGGGATATTTCCTTGAAATGAATTGCCAAAGAGTTCGAGGATTTGCAACTTGGGCATCAAACTGAAAATATCAGGGACTGTACCAGACAAGTTGTTCTTTGCTAAGCGAAGATCTTTCAACTTCGATAGCTTAGCGAGATTTGATGACAATGGCCCTTGAAATAAATTACGGGTAAGGTTAAGATATTCAAGCTTTCCTAGATTAATGAATAGTGATTCCGGGATTTGGCCAGTCAAATGGGTTTGTGACAAATCAAGATAAGTAAGGTTCCGACAATTGAGTATGAAATCCGGGAATTTGAAGTTTGGATTATTGGAGAAACTGAATTGCGTCAATAAAGGGAAGCTCGGGACTTTAGACCATTTGGGAGATTTCAAAAAATTTAACCCAAAATCCAAGTACTCCAGCTTTTGAAGATCACTAATTTGATATGGAACTTGATTTGTGAAACTGTTGTTATAGAAACTAATGTACCTAAGGTCTCTCAATTTCCCAATCTCGGCCGGAATGATGCCACTCAACAAATTGTTGCTGAGGTCCAAGAAAGTGAGCTTGGAAAGACTTCCTATAGCGGATGGTATCGACCCACTGAAATTGTTACCGTTGAGGTTGAGACTTTTTAGATTTGGAAATGAATCAAAATCGAGTTGGTCAAGAGTGCCAGTGAGGTCTGCACCAGATAAGTTTATCTCAGAAATCAACCCCCTGGGGTTACACACAATTCCCTTCCATCTACAATGATCCGTGAGATTTTTGAACTCCCATGAATCGAGAGAATCATGAGATGAAAAGGCGTTCTTCCATCTTACAAGAGCCTCTACTTGTGTTGTTGCAGTACTTGCAGCAACGTTAGGTGGAAGTAAAGAGAGAAGAAAATTAACAAGGAAAATAAAGACCCTCTGGGATGTTTTCATGCCTACTGGTATGAAAGGATGGTTTTTGGGACTAAATTTGAACACACAAGTTACAAAAACTATTCGACCACCTTATTTATAAGAGCCCACAAAATGGAAGAATACATAGGAGTGACTCGGTTTCCAGAATGATACGCAGGAGAGAAGTCTTCAAGATTGTGGAAATTAATGATAAATGAAAGAAAAATCAAGTAGTCGCGAGATGAATCCAACTGGGTCGTATAAACCACGTAGTTGCAAGATGAATCCAACTGTTTCCAGGAAGATACACAGGAGAGAAAAGTCTTGAAGTACTCCAGAAAGAAATGGACAGGTCAAGATACCTATTAGAAGACTAAGAAGCCAAGAAGATTTTGTGGAAAATAATGAAATATGAAAGGGAAAGCAATGGAGTTGCAATGAAATTGCATTGTCTATTTCAGGAACGGGTCCAATACCGGACTACAAGTCGGGTTAATATGTAAAATAAATAAATAAATAATTTACACCAAAAAATGAAGTGGGCCCGGCCCCCTCCCCCCTACAGTCCATGATCTATTTATAGAGACGTACGTGGTCATACTTCCAATGGGGTCGCGAAACGTATTTATATAGCCGACCTTAAATCTATTAGATATATAACCTAGTTTGTTATTGTTCATTGCTTGTCATGTTTCCAGGCTTTGGTGGTGCCAAGGATCGAACCACAGACTTGATTTCTTAAATGACAGGAATTTTTTTTTTTTTTT
>CAIGRK010186841.1:0-15421 GCA_903798315.1 Fraxinus greggii | reverse complement strand
TTTTTTCTTTTTTTTTTTTAATAGAAACAAATTTTATCCCCAATTGTAAAAAAAATATCCATTTAATTGACAATTTTCATGTAAAATAAAGCCAAACGAACACAAAAAATTTTCCTTTTTTTGTTTGGCAATCCAAGCAAATTATATCCCCAATTGTAAGAAATTCTATCCCTTTAATTGACAATTTTTATGAAAATCAAAGTCAAACGAACCACCAAAAGATAGAAAATTTCAACATTTTCTAGGTGAAAAATTATACCAGTCAAACACAATTAACTGACAAATCTTAATAAACAAATTCTAGGCAATTCAATTCTCTGTATTTCGTTTTCTTTTCATCCAAATTCTATTTTTGAATCAGACGTACCCTTAGAGAAAAATGATTCAATGCAACTTTATCTAGAAGTATTTCTAGAATATAAAGTTGTTTCAAAAATTGGTTTTCAAACAAATATAAAGGTGGATTCCTCCAGAAATTGGACGCACAAGCGAAAGAAAAAGTCATGTTGCAGTCGCTTGACAGGCTTTTGAGAAGTAAAAAATGACTTCTTCTGACGTGTATGAATAATTTTTTGGAATTGCTTTGTTGGACCAAAAGAGAACTTTTGAAAAAAGTTGGCAAAGTCGATGCCCTTTTTATTTTGCTACTATCACACGCTCTCGACCCTCGCACTAACATGTCAAGTAGCTTTATTTCTCCAATTTCCTTCTCCAATTAGGGTTTCCTTTTTCTCAGAAAAGGTTTTTTTTTTGAATTTTTTTTCCCACAATTTTGGTGGTAAAATTTAATTCCATTTTTTTTTTTTTTTTGTTTTCTTTTTTTTTTTTTTTGTAATAGAAACAAATTTTATCCTCAATTGTAAAAAAAAATCCATTTAATTGACAATTTTCATGTAAAATAGAGCCAAACGAACACAAAAAATTTTCCTTTTTTTTGGCAATCCAAACAAATTATATCCCCAATTATAAGAAATTCTATCCCTTTAATTGATAATTTTTATGAAAATCAAAGTCAAACGAACACCAAAAGATAGAAAATTTCAACATTTTCTAGGTGAAAAATTATACCAGTCAAACACAATTAATTGACAAATCTCAATAAACAAGTTCTAGGCAATTTAATTATCTGTATTTCGTTTTCTTTTCATCCAAATTCTATTTTTGAATCAAACGGACCCTTAGAGAAAAATGATTCAATGCAACTTTATCTAGAAGTATTTCTAGAATATAAAATTGTTTCAAAAATTGGTTTTCAAACAAATATAAAGGTAGTTCCTCCAGAAATTGGACGCACAAGCGAAAGAAAAAGTCATGTTGCAGTCGCTTGACAGGCTTTTGAGAAGTGAAAAATGACTTCTTCTGACGTGTATGAATAATTTTCTGGAATTGCTTTGTTGGACCAAAAGAGAACTTTTGAAAAAAGTTGGCAAAGTCGATGCCCTTTTTATTTTGCTACTATCACACGCTCTCGACCCTCGCCCTAACATGTCAAGTAGCTTTATTTCTCCAATTTCCTTCTCCAATTAGGGTTTCCTTTTTCTCAGAAAAGGATAATCTTATTCAAGAGAAGAAGCCCAAAATAATATATTAGAATCTGCTTCTTTCTTGAAATCATCGGCCATTTTCCTCACACACACGCACTGAAATGGGAAGAGGAAAGTTCAAGGGCAAGCCCACTGGCCGTCGCCAGTTCTCTACTCCAGAGCAGATGAGTGTGTTTTGCTGTTCCCATCCTTTCCTATTTTTTGCCTATAATAGTTGGCATGTATCCGTGTATGTATTTGTATAGCTGTTTGTTTTTGAAGTTTTCTTGTTTGTTTCGAGATTAAATTGGATTAGGATCTGTGTTTGGGGGGAGGGGGATTGGGATCTTTGTGGAAACTTGGGATTTTGTATTCTCGATTTTGTTAGGGTTTTTGGTGCTTCAGTATTGAATTTAGCTATCTTATCTTTTGTTTACTGTGCTGTTGTATATTTTGTTTTTTTATTATTTGAATTTGTTTTTATTGCCCCTGGTCTCAGGGTGAGATCCACGCATTAGAATTTGGATTGGAAAAGTCACCCTTTTGACATGGATTGAAACAATTTTTTTTTCTTTCCCGGCAATTACAAAACTTGGTTCAAAGTCTGATAGGTTTCCATGGAAACTTGGAACATTTCCATTTTAGCACTGTGAAAATAAATGGGTGAGAGATTATTAATTTTGAATTATTTAGTGAAAGAAATTTTATTTTCTTTTTATTTTTGAAAACACACAATACTAGGAAAAGATTTTCATTTAAAATAAGTTTTTTTTTTCCTTTTTTTCCCAATATGTGGAGATAGAATCACTGTTTTACGAGCAAAGCATTATGTTTTTCTAAAATTCTGCAAATTCTCCATTGCATTTTGGACCCCCTAACAAAAGCCATCTAAAATGTTTCCGTTTTTCGTTATTCCATACATTATCATGGATAATTAACTTTGACCCACAATTCTCCCTGGCCCTTAGTTACATGCAATTATATACATCATCACACGTTAATTGAATTCATTTATAATTTTCCCTTTGGAATATTAAATGCTAACCACAATTAATTATTGTTGAGAATTAGCTTGGATTAACTATTTGTTAATTAAAATGGCAATTTTGCTCAAACTAGGATTCTCATATGTTGCTAAGGCATATTCTTTCGACGTTCCTACATAAGAAAGTAGATTCTCGAATACAATACTTCTTTTTGATTTTTTGTTAATATCTTTTTGTATGCTTGCGAAATGTGTTACTTCCAAAAGTAGAATGGTGCAAATATTTGCTTTGAGCATACTTCATTACTATGTGTTTAGAAAGCAAAAAATATGAAGTTAATGATTTCACTTGCTTCGAAGCAGCAGTGGGTGAAAGAGAGATGGAGGGGGAGGATTTTTTAATTTTACTGTCTAGTTTGGAAGTCATTTTTATTTTATTTTATTTTAATTTTTTTGTTGACTCAAAAGTTTCCCTTTTCTGGATTCAGTGGCGGGTACCTCTGCTTCTCGTCCTCGTACATTTAAGAAGGTAATTTTTTTCTTCAATTTTGCCCGATGATATTTCCATAGATGTGCTATTGTTTCAGAAGCTAATGGTATATATATATATTTTTCGTGTTATAAGTTTCTGAATGGTGAAAGTAAGCGATTCAATAATTTTGTGCAATATGGTGATGTGAAAATATATGGCTGGTTCTAATGATTAGACAAGTGAAGATGTGCATTGGAAATTGGACCCCTGTGATCCCATAGCTGTTCTGCACCTTTTGAAACTTAAGAAGTGAATATCTATATGTGTTTGATTGATATAGGTGAGGGAGTGGGTCTCATGCTGGCCTCTGATAGCCCCAATAGAAAAGGGCGTTTGAAAATTACTTTACTATATTAATGTTTCTTTTCTTTCTTTTTCTCTATTTTTTCAACTGGTGGACACAGCCAGTTATATTGAATCTTAGATGCTTCAAGTATACTTCCGATTTCCATAAGATTGCTTTTGCTTTTGCTTTTGCTTTTCCTTTCAGTTATGTTTTATCTATTTTGCTGTATATTAACAGGAAGAAGCTGAGCTGGAAGAAGAGGAGAGATCTGAAGAAGAATCAGGAGAGGAGTCTGAGGATGAAGCTGGAGCTGAAGTCTGTAAAATATGGCTCATTTCTGCTTGTGAATTTTTCATTTCATAGTCAATTTATAGGGTTTTTGAGTAGTGTGTTCTGAGGTGTCTTAATACACTTTTGTCTTCCAATAAATGTCTAGACAAATAAACATTTGTTCTCTTTTTTGTCAATGCTGTACACAGAAGCAGAAAGGCACTCAGGGTATTATTCAGGTTGACAATCCAAATTTAGCAAAACCAAAGAACGTGAAAGCGCGAGATATTGATGTAATATACTCAAATAATTGTATGTGTTCTATTAGTAGTTTGTAGTGTTTTTCATTTACTGAATGTTCCTTTTGTTTGACAGATGGAGAAAACAACTGAGCTTTCTAGGCGCGAAAGGTTTGTGAATATGTTTTTCTTGGCCTTGAATGTGAATGGAAATGATTGAAAAATGGTCTTTCTTCCCCTTCCCCTTCCCTTCCCCTCTTCATCTTCTCACCATGTAACATGTGGTATAAGATCCAAAGAAGAAAACTGGAAAGGTTCAATTCAGTCTCGAATGCTTGCCTGCACAAGTTTATATTATTTCCTGCTGCTTGTTAATGGTATCATCCAATTTTCTTGATGTCAAGGTTTTTGAATTTTATGCTACATTCCCCCACTGGGGTTTGGTTGTGCAGTGAGCTTTATTATATTCCTTCCAGATTGACCCCCAATGACCATCCACTCTAGAATTGGACACCATCACCATGTAGGTTTTGATAGAGCTGGCCAACTATTATGTGGTTAGATTTGCCTGATATTGTTTGTTAATAACCAGAGATGACTTGGATATTTTGTTTACAAGTTCTTGAGGACAAGTGACAGGAAAGATGGATGCATATTTTATGATATAACTTGCATGAACGTTGAAACATGGCCATTATAAAGGTTTTTAAAGAAACCTGTTTATCCTTTGAAACGTGAATGTGTCTTTGACTGAAAAATTTTGCGTGAATTCAACTCTAATGTGTCACAGCTCAAAGTTCTTTGGTTAACCAGTTTGAATGAGTTGGTCTCCTTGAGTGTAATGCATTCCTCGTTGCTCTCTTTTTTTTCAGTCGAATGCTCTGTATCCTTGGTATTCATTACTTTTATCTTTGTTCTGTCATTGTTTTACAGAGAGGAGATTGAAAGACAGAAAGCTCACGAAAGGTACATGAGGCTGCAAGAACAAGGAAAGACAGAACAGGCGAGGAAAGATTTAGGTAACATATTTTAATATGCTGAGAGTTTTGTTCCTTAGCCTTAATTATTCAGTTATACACCCCACCCCCGAAATAAAAATGAAAATAAATAAAAAGTATGAAGGAACAGCTTGTCTTACATTCCCATCTTTCTAAGGTAGAAATGCGATATTGATTTTGCCATTTATTGTTTGACGTTTATAACCTTTCAGAGCGTTTGGCCCTTATACGACAACAGAGAGCAGAAGCTGCCAAAAAGCGAGAAGAGGAGAAAACTGGTAACTACCAGAGTTTTTGAAATTTTGAATTTTCAATGGAATTTTATTTTTTGCATTTTTTCCTCCCTGCAGCCAAAGAGCAGAAGAAGTTGGAAGCTCGCAAGTAATTTTGGCATGCTCCAAGAATTGATGTTAAGCAAGATTTAGTTAGTTGGGTGCGAGTCCAAGGATTATTACATTTCTATGTTGGGAATTTTTACAACAGATGTTCACCTCATCGTCATTGCTGGTCTGTCCAGCATATACATCGAAGATATAATTATAAATAAAATGAGATGGTTCAACGTGATATTATAAGTGGACCTTTTTCTATTCTACGAAAATTTTCTCATCCTTTGATATCATTATGGAGAGGGTTCACTATTTGGAGGTTAACACAGACATAAAAAGCTGCCATTTAAACTTTCTTTGGAAGAATTTGCTTTAAAAAAAATGTGAAAAAATCTTAGATGATTATTTTTTGTGCTCTGAGGTAATTATTGATTTCTTTGTGCCTTATTCCTATAATCTTGGCATCTGAGCTCGTAGGTTAAGCCATTGGGTTTACAGTAAAAGATAAAACTGCAGTCCAAAGGATTAGAGTAAGGATCATTTGGTAGGCTTTTTGTTTTTGTTTTTGAGTCAGTCCATCAAAAGTTCATTTGGTCTGATAAAATATTTTTAGAAGCAATTTTTGACAAATGGAACCTAATATATTTGTTAATACACTAGCTTTAATTGCAAATGAAGGTTCTCAATTTTTGTTCATTTTTATACTTGTGATTTTAACTTTTTTTGTTACATTTTTTGTCTTCAATTTTCTATTAATAGCACATCTTGTAATTATGACAGTTTGGTAGAAAAAAATTTGCGAGAAGGGCTTGGAAAATTATTTGCCTTTCATATTTTTAATTAAACAATCATATATACAAAATTTTGATAGTACTTATTTTCCTTTCAAAGCATGATAATAGAATATTGGGATAAAAATTGTGATCGAAACTTTCGTTACAAAATAAATATAACACAATCGACAAAATTTTTAAAAAAAGTACGACGTTATATAATTATTTTAATATATTTGTACTGTCTCGATTTGAGTCTGTTTGTTTCGGATTAAAATTAGATTTTATTCTAAATCAAAGTTAAACAATCAATATTAACTCCATGTTTTATGGCTCTCACAATTTTTCAATCACACATTTCAAAAATTTCTATCACAATCTATTAAAAATCTAATTTTAATTTCGACAAAACACCACGTGATTGTTTTCCCTTTTCATTAAAATTTTGACTTGGATTGTTTTATATATTTGAAATCCAATATAAATTTTACTATAAAATATAAATATAAGCGAAGAATAACATATTTAAATATAAGCGAAGAATAACATATTTACATGTAGTACGCTCTGTTTCTAGATCATTTTGTTCGGTGCAAGTAGCAAACTCATTCGATGGCCGATAAGCAAATTCCGGATGTCAAGCCTACTCGAAACCACACTCCACCGACGGACCCACCCAAAATCCCGACTGGGTACTCCGGTGGAACCCACTATCCGAACCCACGTGAAACGGTGAACCCGGATGCTGCAACGCTGAGAGATCAATGGCGATTCGCTATTAGGCAGTACAGTAAGTGGTACTCTCACGCTTGGGGCACCGCTATACTCGCGGGTTTGTCATTTTTCGCTCTTGGTTGGATCATCAAAGGCTCCAATCCACTTCCCACCTCCAAACCGAATAACCCAAATACCAATAATAGCGAAGGCTCTTCTTCTTCTAGTAGTGGTGATAAAGATGCTGCTGAGGTTCATCAAGCTCGATGATTGTGGATTCGTTTCTGGTCTGTCTCGAAATCCCTTTTCTTTCTTTTGCTTTTTGGGAAAAAAAAAAAAGTAGGTTATTACAAAATCATGTACTATTCACTCTGTTGTTTAAAATAAAATTTAAATTATAAATTGATGCTGATTTAGGTAATTAAAATATTTGTTCTGATTCTTTGTTTCTCTGTTTCCCTCTTAATGTGAGGGTGCTCGCATATGTATGGTGTTATTTGTACCGATTGAGGAGGCTAAGCTCTTTGGTTATGAGATTGGATTATTGGTGATTTGAACTCCCTAGAATGCTTCACATTGAATGTTTTTGTTTTGGAATATAATTGAATATTTAAAAAAGTTACAAGCTTGTTGCTTATAAAATCATGTTTTCTGATCAGAGTACATGTTTATGGTTGTATAATGTGGCTACGAGTAACGAAGGTACTCACTCGGTTGCAGTTACTAATTTATTTCCTATTTTTTCTTTCCTTGTGATGAACATTTTGCAGTTTTAAGCTGCGTGCAACAAGTTCTTATTAGACAATGAATAATGATTAGAGTGAACGAATTATTAACATTTACGAGGAAGACATTTCATGACTCTCTCCACCCAAAAGGGGAATAAACAATGACAAAGGCACTTAAGATTTGAACTAACTGGTTGCCAAATTCGCTCTTTGTTTTTGGGATTTACTTCATTATGAGGAGAATTCATGTACGTGTTTTGATGTAGGTAGTATTTCTTACTTTGCTGCTTCCATTGTTTTTGTCAACCGATATCTGAATCTAGATATGAATTATAATTAACCATGCATATGAAGTCTAAAAGGTTCTAGGGGATTTCTCTGACTGCCAGACTTGTCAATAATTTTGAGCTTGTTTAGTGCATTGATAATATGATAGTGTTTCGAATCCAAAAAGAATAGAAAATAGAACCAAAGTGGGTACTAGATCTTTCTATAAAAAAATCAAAATGACATTTTATCCATGACAAATTTCATTATTTATGAACAGTCTGAAGACTTAGTGCTTGTTTTTGTTTCATTATAAGTTCCTTATAATTTAAATGTCAAAGTCAAACTTCAATTTTAACAACACATTTCGTAAGAACCACAACTAATACTCACTTTTCCACGTCTCATTTTTATCATATTAATTTTAACAGCTTACAATGAAACCCAAACAAGCATTTCTTTTTTGAAATTCTTCCGACTGTCTGTGAACATACTTCGAAAACTAGGGTATTTGCCTGTGGATTAGGTTCTTTGACGGATACTGATAGCCAGAGAATCCATCTTACCCCGATAATATCTAAGCATGCTTCCTTTTCAGAAGAAGTTTCATGTATATGGCATACAAATGCAAAGCATAAAAAGTTTCCAATCGAATGGTAGGAAGCTTCTTGTGAACCATATTTTATTGGACTTGGGTGACTTCCCTTGACTGTATATAATTGTGAAGGTTGCCTCTTGGTGAGTTATACCGCTGGCATATGGTTTGATTTATAAAATTTCTTTGATTCATTGTTTTATTTAGTTTATTATAAATAAATAATATTACTGGTTGCATTGTTTACTACATGATATGAAGAGAACTTCAACACACACTTTTACTAAGTATGTGGTTTTTGTGAAGTTCACTGTATGTGTGGATAATTGAAGTTTGGTTAGATTGTGGCCGATGTGGTTTTGGGTTTTGGTGGCTGGAGCGACAATGGAGTAAGAATAAGTTTTAAAAGACTGGGGACTGGTGATGTGATGTTATGCATTTATCCCAATACTGATATGGAGGGGCAAAAAGAGGAGTCGTGAGGCAAATGTGATAACTTAAACTAAGGCTAAATTTGGAAAAACACTGAGTTTTAACTTAGATAGAGGTATTATATGATTTGATAATGTTAACTGGATGAAGGGCATGGAAGTTCACTGTAGGGTAATATTATATGTTGAAAATAGCAGTAGCATGGTAGCACAGCCCGGTCTTTTTTATTTTTTTATTTTAAAAGGCCACCCAGTCGTATGCGATGTTTTTATGTCTCAACATAGTGCAGTTGATATCTTGATATTGTAGATTAAGGACCATAGTGGTAATGGGAAAAATTTGTGATTGGGATATATTCTGGAAGTAGGCATGTTGGCGGTTCAGTCTGCAAGTGCTAATTTTGCTGATACCTTACTGGTTTCAATTCTTGTGCTCGATTTGCATGCTAGTGGGTCAGTTTCTGTTATACCGTGATTACAATTCAAGTTATCTAATTAGTTTAAGATAAACATCTTGAGTTCTATTTGTTCGTTAAAAAAAGCATGAACATACTGATGTATATTCTGTTTACCTTCTTTTGGCCGGTGCAGGGGCTTACGATCCTGTCCTCATGATGATCTCATATTCTATGGGCTTTAACCTTTGAGAGATGATTCCGTCTCCATATCTATGCTTCTTTTAGTGGCCTTTCAAGTTTCGAGCGCAAGTGGATCGGAGAGATGAAGTTAAAATTAGAACTTACTGATTTTTTATGTTCCCAGTGTTTTAGTTGCAATAATCGACCGGTATATTTGGAAGGATGCGTTGAAGGTTTTTTTGTGTGCTTATAAATTTACGGCAGATACGATGTTTATTTCTCTTGTATGGTTACTGTGCCATTGTACATTCTCTTACTTTTTGTAAGATAATATTCAACATAATAAAAACAAACGGTATTTAGCTTCGATTTTTATTTCTTGGTGCCATACAATTCAATCTTTATCACCAAACTTGTTCACATTTTGACAGTAACTAAGTTTTGACAATTTTTATGTTTCCTTGTGCTGGACATTTTGCAGTTTTAAGCTGTGATTAGCAAGTTCTTATTAATTGAAATCGAAGGAAAGAGCAACTATCTAGTTAATACATAAATTTAGATGGTAAAAGCACTCGTAAGTCTCATTTTCAATCTATCTTTGTGGTGCTTTTTTCTATCAAGTACAGAAGATTCTATGTCAATTACCCTACACAACAACAACAAACTAATAGGCTTCTTTTTCTATACATATCCTTTACCTGTTTTGTTGAAACTTTTCATGCCTTGAATCTTATTTCCGCAGGATCTAGCCGGAGCAGCATCCGGTCTTCTTCACGGCCGATACATCGTCCTTGGTTCCGATATTAATGGTTTGTCCTTTGGGCAAAGCAGCAGGATCATCTCCTATGTCAAGAGCCTTCTTGCTGACTACGTGATAGATTTGTTTCAACACTTCTGTGAAGGCATTTTCAACATTCAAAGCTTCCAGTGCTGAAGTTTCCATGAAAAATGTGCTCTCCCTTTCAGCAAATGCCTTGGCGTCTTCTGTGGGAACAGCGCGCAGATGACGAAGATCTGCTTTATTTCCAACCAGCATGATCACGATGTTCATGTCCGTGTGACCTCGAAGCTCCTTCAGCCATCTTTCCACATTTTCGAACGTTACATGGCGTGTAACATCGTAAACAAGTAGAGCGCCTACAGCTCCTCGGTAATAGGCGCTCGTGATCGCACGATACCTAGAATTAGCAAGAAATCAAGTACATTTCACTCACAGATACTTTCCAAGCAATTCTTGTTCTAACCATAGTTTCCTCAAATCCTATTTAGACATCTAGAATTCGACATAAGATTCTTTCGGGACAATGAAAGAAATTTCTCAAAGCAACAAAATATTTTCAATGAAAAATTATGGGACACCGTTACACCTCTGAAAACCAAAGAATTTGTATATGATCAAGACTTGTCCGATCAAACCTTACATCGCAATCAAAAAAGAACGCAACCCGGAGATATCTCATGGATAAGAATATGAATATTTAATGTAACAGTATTCTTAGATTAATCCCAGAAGATATCATTTGCATCCAAACCCAAAACAAAAATTAAACAACGTACAAATGGTTCGTGCAATCATCACCAATGCACAATGCATAATACCTTTCTTGGCCAGCTGTGTCCCAAATCTGTGCTTTGACGATCTTGTCATCAACTTGAATGGACCGGGTAGCGAATTCAACGCCGATGGTGGATTTTGTTTGCTGGCTGAACTCATTGCGTGTAAACCGAGAAAGAAGATTGGATTTTCCGACGCCGGAGTCACCTATCAGCACTACCTTAAACAGGTAATCATAATCCTCATCCGCCCTGTACGCTCCCATCCTTTAATGATCCTTCTCTTTCTGATAATGATTTTCAAAGCTCTGTTTAAATTTTTTGGTGCGGCTGTAGAGAGAGAGAGAGAGAGTTCTTTGGATGATTTTGTTGGATGCAGAATACCATGTACTTGGCTCCAAATATTCGGGAGCAAGGAGAGAGGGAGATTTATTTCAGAAATCCTTTTTACTAAAATGAATATTCTTTAACAAAATGAATTAGTATTTCATTAATAAACCAAATTGACACATGTAAATAAAATTAATTCTGAAAATAAAAAAATATTATGCACAGGGTGTTTTGGATTGAGTAAGGATCGATACTCCTGGAAATCTTAGTATTCTCCAATTGAAATGCACTTCCCGGCCAAAATAATGTGGGAACTTCCTTCTTTTCTACAAAGAGCACACCCAAACCTCCCGAAAAATGGACAAAATATTGTCAACATTTTGACAGAAAACTTGACAATTTGTTTTAAAAAAGCAAAAACTATTTTTAAGATCAACAATTGAACCAAAAGCCATTAATTCCTTTATAAATATACGTTACAACTCATGGCACTGAGAATTTTGACACGGGATCAATAGGTTTCTTTGTTCTCCAATTATGCAATTTTGAAGTCTAAGGCGTTCAAAATTGGATAGTAATTTTAGCCATGTTGGGCTTCTAAAATTATATGGGCCCAACAAGGCCTATATGGGCCAGCCAATGTGGGCTCTAGGCCTCTACATCCGAGCTGGTATGGCTCAGGGTAGAGGTCAACTAGTCAACGACACGATTTATTAGTGGTTCATCTGCTCAAACTTAAATAACTCAGATACATTTTGACACTTCTAACTAAGTGTGAGTGTGTGTGTGTGAGAGAGAGAGTGTGTGTGTATATATATATATTTTGAAAACCGACAACCATTTCATTAAGTAATATCGCGGCAGATAGTGGGCAAGAAGAATCGAAGAGGACAATTGATCCATTGCATAACTAGACTACAAAGAATAATATAGGATGCTCCAACATAAACCATATTATTTGCTTCTCGAGAGAGAAATTGGCAAGAGCCACATCCAACATCCCAGTTGAGAGCTTAAATGAATATTTTTAAGAGTAACAAAATTTGTTGAGACAAATCAATAAAAAAAAAATTACATATCAAGTAATCTTGTATCTTCTGTCTGTCCCTTTTGGTATATTTTACAATAATATGAATTTTTTTTAGAGTAATATGACTTGGAACTTGAAGAAAATGATTATATTTGAATCATAAATTTAAAGAAATATGCATCTTCTTGATTTGCGTGGCTTTCTCTTCACTTTTGGGGGTCGCAAAACAACCTTTATTGCAGTGTCAAATACGGCTTTCACGTTCTGTGAACAAAAAATCATTTTAAAAATTAGAATTAGAAAAATGTCCAAGAAATTGGTCTTAATTTGCAGAAAATTTTACCTGTTGAGTTTTGGCACTGCACTCAATATAAGTAGCTGCACCAATCATCTTCTTCAATTCTTCGCCCTGCTAGGAAAGAAATGTCCTGAATTCAAATTTCGCTCAAGAAACTATTTCAGGGTCATGGTCCTCACGGACTTATATATTTCAATTATGCTACTTGTACATTATTTCCTTACACTTTGGATGACATTTAAGTATGTGGCAAAATCGAGATCATTGATTTTTTAAGTATTAGAGAAATCAATGGTAAAATTATGTGCCATATAATACAAAGTAAATCAGAATATCAACTAGAATGTATGTGTACCTGTGCAGTAGTTATAGGAGTCGTCCCGGGATGATCGCTTAAGTATTGCTTGTCATCGCGTAAATCTGCAATCATATATTATTCGACACGAAGTAATAAAACTGATTAATTATCGAACTAATAATTAGTCTTACCGAGTTTGGTTCCGACGAGTACAATTGGTACAGTTGGAGAGTAGTGTCTTAATTCAGGTATCCACTGTGATTAACAAACAATCATGTAGTCATGTTATTGCAGGAACAAAATGAAATTAATCTGAATAATTTGGGGGCAAAAAACTAACCTTTTTGTAAATGTTTTCATAACTGGCTTTGCTGATTAGAGAGAAGGCTAATAAAAATACATCAGCTCCTCTGTAACTCAAAGGCCTCAGCCTGTTATAATCTTCTTGCCCTGAATTGCATAAATTCAGAAAAAAAGTAAGTAAAGAAATGTTGTGTAATTTGAAATTTGAGGATCTTGGTCGAGAATCTGTGATTGTACGATAAAGAACCCTTCAATAAGTCTATTGGAATCGACTCTGGACCAAAGGTATATATTTAATTACCAGCAGTATCCCAAAGGCCAATGTTCACAGTACTGCCATCCACAACAACGTTTGCACTGAAGTTGTCGAATACAGTTGGCACATAATCCTACGAAATACGAAATATATAAAAAGTTACAGGTTTTGATAATGTTAGAGCAAAATTTAATTTTCAAAATCGTACCGTTGGAAAAGTGTTGCTGGTGTAGGAAATGAGCATACACGTCTTCCCTACCGCACCATCTCCCACGGTTACACACTTGATAAATCTAGCCGTGTTCATTTCTTTTGTGTAGTTTCTTCTTCGATTCTAAAACTCAAACGAATTTGTGTAATCTGAGCTTCGAGAGTAATCCTAATTAATTTTATAGTGAGACAATGGAGATTTGGGTTTTAACAACCAACTAAATGATTGCTATGTGACTTTTCCTTAGCTTAAAGTTGAAGGACACAACCAAATGGAGTGTAAAAAAGTGGGGTTAGTTGGTTAAGTGTTGAACAAGGGAGGGGGGAAAGTTAAAGAAAATGAGGATTGCTTAATTTATAACTAATAAATAGTATGATTATATAATTGAAAGGTTTTGGAAATTCATTGAGACTTGTGTCCAATCTCCTAGAGAACCATAGGGTTGGGCTAGTAAACTAATCGCCACGATCCAACATTTCGTTCAATTTTGCTATTGACAACGATGTTTCGTTGAGTTGATATGTTCATGTTCTCGTTGTTGTAATAAAAGATTAGTATCTTGATATAATATTATTTGTAATGCCAAACCTAGGATTTTGGAAAAAGAATAACCCGATTCATTATTCAATGCATCACAACTTCACAATTATAGTGTTATTCATATAATCATCAGTCTATATGACAATGCGTCTCTTAATTCATTGTTCAATAAAGTTGTGATACATTTTAATGTATCGGAATGGGTACGTTGCCACCTAGATTAATTATGGCCACAACGAATAAATAATGCATACATTACTCTAACTCTATTGGCCCATGAATAAAGGACTCTATTGTCACCTAAATCGATAGTATTACTCAATAATAAATTAGATGATTCGAAAGTTCACGTACAAGCATATTATTGAGTATGTAAAGCAGGAATTTAACTTGTTTATACATTTGCAATGTTATCGAGCCAAAAAAGAATTAAAACAGTTTTGATTAGGGTTTTATCTCAAAACTTTGATTCGACTTTTTTGGCTTTATACGTATTTGAATTGGGGATGACAATAGGCCGAGTACATACGAGCGGAACAACAAAAAATAGATTTTGCCCATTATGAGCCGAGCCATAAGCCCCTTCTATTTATTTTTTCTTAAATTCAACATTTTAAAGTGGAAATTATAGACATCCTAGTTTTCAAGTTCCTAATTCAAAGTTAAGATTTAAAATTTTTTTATTCAAAAATCAGATAATAATACTTTTTTAAATAATAAAGTTATAAAAAAAAAAAATCCACAACCCCACGCCCCACACAGTAAAACTCTCACCCAACCCGAAAATATCTTTTCTCTCTCTCTCTCTCTCTCTCTCTCTCTCTCACATCCACTTCTCCTTCCTTTCTCCGATGGTAGAACCATGTTCAATGGACTATGATCGATATTCTTTTGCATAATGTCCAAATTTCCACACACAAAACAACCACCCTTGATCTTCTTCTTGGAATTGTTAAAGTTCTTGAAGGCTTTCACTTGTTCGATTTAATAGAAGGTTCGATCTTCTCCACGACATTGGCTTTAGATGTGCCTTCATAAGAATTATCATTCTTATCTCTTGCCCTCGACTCTTTCTCAATTCGAAGATTTTTTTGCAATTGTTCCAAAGTATAGTCTTCGGAACTATGTATTATTTTCTTTCGGCATCATTTCCAAGTTTTGGGAAGTTTAACAATTATTGCTCACACTTGGAAAGTTTCCGGAATTTCAATCTTGACCGCCTTCAACTTATTGACAAGCACTTACAATTCATGAATTTGGTGAAGAAGGGGAATATTCTCTAAAAACTTGAAATCGAAATACCTCGAGATTAAAAATTTCTTAGTGCCCTCTTTTTCGGCTTTGTACTTACTC
>CAIGRK010186829.1:0-13428 GCA_903798315.1 Fraxinus greggii | reverse complement strand
ATCTTTGATATGAAAATGCTGTCATCTCGTTTATCTGGTGCGCCTATAGCATTTAAACTTTTGCTTATCGGCAAATTTTTAACATACCAGACGAGCTATGTTATTTTGACTATCTAACGATGTCTCATGTCGGAGAGCAAGGTAATAATGTGAGGTCAAATTTAAATAAATAATGAGACTAGTATCGTAATAGTTAAAGAATCGAGTTCAAATTTGATCGTTACCTATACAAATACTGCAAGTGAATAAGAGGCTGTTCTCTTTGTATTTCAGTTTTGTGTTTTGAATTCATTGTGTTTTTAATGTCCATTTTGAGATGATTGAAAATTTGTTCTTTTTGATATTTTGAAAAATTATTTTGAAAACACTTAAAACGCGTTTTGAAAATTTTGACTTGATCATTTTTTGTTTTTTTTTTATAAATTTTTAATTTGTTTTCAAAAACGTGTTTTCACTGTTTTAGAAAATAAAAAATAGAAAACGACTTGAAAATGATAAAGAGAAGAGCCTAAGTGTTTTGATAAATGGTATAACGTGCGTGCATGTCAAATATTAAGCAAATGGTTATCAATTTTTAATTTTTTTATTGTTCGATGGAATGTTATCATGTGTCCCTTATTTTTTAACCCCGTGTCATTCATGTCTGATCCTTATTGGAAATCCACGGACCTTCTCTCAGTGAAGATACGTAAACATTCTGCTTATATATAATAATTATAAAAAATATATATTCTCTTGCTGTCAATTTAGAGATCTTTCATGAAAAGCATTGTATAGTGATATTCTTACGTGCACTCTTAATCCATCTCTTTCAATGCTGAATCTATACCGTAATTCTTACGGTATAGATATGGATTGGGTGCATACGTACATTAATTAAAAGAAATAATGTCTGATAATGATTTAAAGCAAAATAATTCCTTTCATAACGTCTAAGTTCATTCTCTTAAATATATAATTAATGGACTTAAGTTTTTGATTATCTTATCATCCATTATTCTTCTGTGCTCTTATTCATAACTTTCATTCCTTACTGATTGTTTGAGTATATACTGTGATATCAATGGTATGTGCATAGTTGGATCATCGTTACATAGGGTCATGGTATTTCCATTATGTTTGGTTTCAAAATGAATTATGCTATTTATACATTCTTCGGTGACATGTTTGCTGACATTGTGCATTGTCAAAATCTATGCAATTAATTATTTTAAGTGTTGTTAAAATCAAGAGCAAAAATGTTGATTATCTCACAAAATGTCAACCAAACGGTCAACCAAAGTATATTTGTAGCAAAACTGTTTTGAAATGAAGCTCCTTTTTTGAGTAGATTATTTAAAAAGTGAATTTTTTTTTAAGAATATGTGGTTAAAAATAAGAAAAAAATTTAAATTTACGTGCAAATTTTTTATTGAAAAAATGTATGGTTGAAAATAAGTTTGAAAAAGAAATCTTAAAGAATAATGCTCAAACATGGACCAAGCCCCCGTTTGAACGTCATTATTCTCAAAATTTATTTTTTCAACACATATTTTCAATCATACACTCCCATAAAATAATTTCACACTCAAATTCAAAATTTTTTCTTATTTTCTAACTTCACATTCTTCAATTTTTTTACTATGTCCCTGTTTGAGTCATATTAAAAATTTTATTTTCATTCTTCTATTCATTTTTAACCATATATTTTTCAATAAAATAATAATTTTCATTATATCAATAATTTTTCTTTTTTTAACTATATATTTTTCATCAATTTATTATTTTAAAATATATTTTTTCAAAATAATGTGGCTGAAACATACCGTATTTTAAAATGCTTTTTCTCGGTGAGATGGAGCCCCAAACGGGGGCTGAATAAGTGTTTATGGTAGGTTTTTGGACGTTCCTCTTAGGTGATAAATGTTTGATTGTGACTCTCTTAATAAGGATGTGTTTGAGTCACATTATTTTAAAAGAATGTATTATGAAATAGTAGATTGATTAAGAATTATAGTTGAAAAAAAAGAAAAATTATTGATGTGATGGAAAAATTATTTTATTGAAAAATATGTGAATGAAAATGAATGAAAAAATGAGAATGAAAAAATAATGTAGTTCAAACAGGCTAAATGGGAGTTTTGAAAATAACAATAATGGCTACGTGTTTCTTTGACAATATAAAATTAGTTGTACGGAAAGTGAAATATTTGATAAGACTGATTTGACCATTTACAGAGTATATAAAAATTAGCCAAACATAGGGATAGGGTGAAGCGAGAAATATGGATAGACATTATGATATAGTACTTACAGGCATGCACAATTAAAGGATAAGAATCAGAGCGACATCAAGGTCCAATCAAATCAATAGATTTTCAAAAGAAGTAGAAACCTCCCAGATACGGGGATAGCCTGTGGTGACCATTTTTATACCAAATGAAGCGAATCAATCCCCATTAATATCATGCCAATGAACAAACAAACCATATTATTCTCAACCTGGTTTTATGTACTGTATGAAGAAGCTTAACCTTACTTTATGCCTATCTCATCAACGTATAATATAATTTTAACCACACATTTACTAAGGTCCTGTTCAATTGCAACGATTTCTATAAAAACGTGACATTTGAGAAAAACGAATTCCAGTTTCATTGTTTGATTGTAACGTGGAAATGAAAATCGAATTCTAAGGTACAATCACTTTAAATTGCATTTTTTTTATTTTCGTGGAAAATGAGTTTCTGTAGATTGGGTGGGTTTTTAACTAATATGAAATTAAAATTTCTATCAATATTTACCTATCAAACAGGCCCTAAATTTCTTTTATCAAAACCAAATAGGAGCTAGGTCTTAGACGGTTTCCCTGACATTCATAATCCATAGGATTTGAAAATGCCGTTTTTGGTGTGTGAAAGAAGTGAGATCAACTTCTCTTCATTTTTTTTCGTTGTGGGGAAAAATTGCATATCCATAAAGTAAGGATAAGAGAATGAACTATTATAATTTTTGTATGTTTGTGCTTTGTTTATAGTTTCCTATTTCACAATTGCTATCCAAACTTTTAATCGAAAAATATGAATGAAATCATATGATTAATGTCTGAACTAATTAAAAAATGTAATTAACTCAGTTTTTTGTGCATTGGGACAGCTCTGCAGTGAAGGGTTATGTAGAAGCAGTTAAGAAGTTGGCATGTGAAACATTGGAGCTGATGGCAGTAGGGTTAGGGTCTCCTGACCCATCTGTACTCAGCAGGCTAATGAGTGACGTCGAATGTGATTCAGTCCTCAGATTCAATCACTATCCAAAGGCTGATGATGTTGCCGCGTCACCCTCCTCTATTGGGTTTGGAGAACATACTGACCCTCAGATCTTGACCCTTTTGAGATCTAACGGTGTAGGTGGCCTCCAAATCTCACTGGATGATGGGGTTTGGGTCCCAGTGAACCCCCACCCAGTTTCAGCCTTCTGTATTAATGTCGGTGACGTGTTACAGGTGGGTCCCATCTTTTATTTTGCGTTCGTTTTTCTTCTGTCATGCATTGTTATCATAACCAAACTGAAACTGGGACTGAACTGAAATGTATTGTAATCCAGTTGATGGATGTAACTTTCAGAGTTTCAGTGCATTGGATTGAATTGATAGAATTGATCAGTCTGATCATCTGGAATTGGAGGGGGCCCTCCATTCAGTTTTCATCCATTTGACTAAGACTCCATTTTTTTTTATCTCATGAAGCAACTTTGATTTGGCAAGAAAATTGCTTACAAGAGCGTGTTCATCATTTTCACTTCTCGAATCGATGTTGAGATTTTCCATACAGCCAACCAAACGACGAAAGTCCATACAATTTTTTGGTCAAAATATGTTGGAATCAATAGTCCATACATTTATCCTCGGATTACTGATTGACCTACTAGTACTATTTATGTAAAAAACTATTTTTAGTACTGCTTAATTAGTAATCGTCAAGATAAATAATTTATAGTTTAAGATTCTAAGATTTTGTCTTAGTTCGCTGACTAATTTTTGTGGACTAATGTCATGTAATGTGAATTTTCTTGAAGGTTATGACAAATGGAAGGTTTCTGAGTGTAAGACACAGAGTTATGGTGAACTCATACAAGTCTAGAATGTCAATGGCATACTTTTCTGCTCCACCCCTTGATGCCACAATAAGTTGTCTACCAGTACTGTTGACACCACAGAAACCTCCTCTTTACCGAAGCTTCACCTGGGCTGAGTACAAGAAGGCTGCGTATTCGCTTAGACTAGGAGATAGCCGTCTTAATCTTTTCAAGGCTCGACAGAATGACGATGAAAATAGTAACTAGTTCCCTACATGATTCTACAAGGAACTGATTAAAGGTTAAGTTTTTATGATGGTAATCTGTAGTTTGCTAACCAGCAGTCGTTAAGAGTTGGAAATGTAGGTTAGATTTGGGATGATATGAAAGATGGGTTTAGAGTTTCTGACTTCGCTTGTGTACTCTTTCTAACTTCATGTGAAATATTAAGCTAAAAGTGCAACTGTGTTATGGAGGAGGGTTTGGCTTTGGAATTCATTTCTGCGACCTGCATTATCATATTTCGAAATAGAGAATGACCATGAAATTGATCATGGACACATGATGCATGAAAACAAGGAGCACGACGAGTGCACACCAATTTGGACCTAATTGGATGCAAAAGGCACGCTAGTCTAAAAGCTACATATATATTCACCATATATTTTTCGTTTTCTTTAATCACTTCTAGTTCGATAAGCTTTTCTATACTTTTAAAAATCGTATGTGTTGAAAAAAGCTAATCACTAAAACAGATTCTAATCAAGAAAAGGTGAAGTTTCACTTAGCTTAATGACATGAGCCACCAAGCCTAACGAAATCCAGTCGCAACTTGGACAGAAAATCTCGGGTAAATTTTATGGTGACACACGACTTCCGCTGAAATTTCAATTGGGGTCATTGAACTTTAATTATTTTTAACTCGGTCACTAAACTTTAATAAGAGTATGTTTAGAAAGTGTTAATATACTTTTTAAATTATAAATAAATAAAAATGAATGGTGAATAAGTAATTATTACTTGTGGTCTACGTGAATAAAAAGTGGATTATTTATTATGAATTTATAATTATTAGCCAAAAAATTAGTTTAGTTTCAAATATTTGTCATCTTTCAGATTGATGAAATTATTTATTTGACAGTCATATACTTCAATAGATCTTTCATGTAATGACTGCGTGGCATGCTAAAGAGTCCTAGGATTTAACATCTAAGGTGTCACATAGTGATTATGTGGAATATTAATTATTGTTTAATTGGCAATTAAGTGATTTATGTAAGTTTGGAGACAAGTGTGGAATTTGACAAAATGATAAAACTCGAAATGCTATTGAAGTTCAGTGATCCAATTAAATTGAATTGAGGTTTAATGATCCAATTGAGATTTTGACAAAATGATAAAACTTGAAATGTTATTGAAGTTCAGTGATCACATTTAATTAAATTAAAGTTTAATTATCCAATTGAGAGTTTGCAAAAGTAAAGTGACTATAGATGAAATTTACCCGAAATCTGAGATCTGGGCANTTTAATTGGCAATTAAGTGATTTATGTAAGTTTGGAGACAAGTGTGGAATTTGACAAAATGATAAAACTCGAAATGCTATTGAAGTTCAGTGATCCAATTAAATTGAATTGAGGTTTAATGATCCAATTGAGATTTTGACAAAATGATAAAACTTGAAATGTTATTGAAGTTCAGTGATCACATTTAATTAAATTAAAGTTTAATTATCCAATTGAGAGTTTGCAAAAGTAAAGTGACTATAGATGAAATTTACCCGAAATCTGAGATCTGGGCAGAATTCTAGGCCACTTTCACTGAGTCCATGTAAATGATCAGTCAAGGACCTCATAAGGAGACCCAGTACAATAATTCTCGTGTTTTCAATTTTTAAAGCTATGGGCCCAATAAACATTATAACAACTAAGGAAGGACAAGGGTGGACGTGGTTCCATATGGTATGGTTTCGAAGAGAATCAGAATTGAATTGAGAATCCATGATTTTCTTATGATGGAACCATTGCTAATTATGGAATCTAATCGAATGGTTCTGGTTTGATTTGATTTGGTGCCATAACCAAATTATTTAAAATTATAAATACAAAGTATAACGCAAAGTTCTATCATCAAAAGTTAACACTTACATCCAAAATCAAAATAATAAACCTTAAGCAAATGCATTCTTTCTTTTTTCTTTTTTAAGAATTGGCCGATGTTATGGAATGGTACTTAATTACCGCGATGAATGAGAATTGCCGTCACATGTTGGTTTTGGGAATTAATTTTGGGTAGTATTTATGGTTTTATTATGTATGTTATATAGTATTTTTAATATATATGCAAATATGTAGTATATACAGTATTCTTATTTTTAAGTAGTTCAAATATAATTTTTTTTTTCCCGATAGAATATCTAGACATGATCTAGAACCAAATTAAAATTGTCGCCCCGTTTGTTCATTTATTTTGAAACGCTTCTCAAACCGTTTAGTAAATACACGTTACTAAAACTATTTTTTGAAATAACTCTTTCTAAATTTGTAGATGGTATAGGAAAAAACTGGCTGGAAAATATATAAGCAACATCTAGTTACTATTAATGAAAATCTAAAATACTATGTTAATAAATTTAAATTACTGTGCATTTATTAGTTAAGGTTATTCCAATTGTCTCTTGTCATCTTTCAAATGGTAAATTCCAACTAAAGTTCCTAAAACTTTGCTTTCTGAGTTGGTGGGTTCTCCAGCCATCTAATTGCAGCACTTGAGTCTTGATCGCCCTACGAAAACGTCATCCCCAGATGTGGAAACCATCAGTTTGACTGTTAAAACTTTGAAAAGTCAAATTTTGTTTAAGAAAATATTTGGTAAAGTTTAAATTATAATTTTAGCTAGTCAAATATATTCTTTGTTCATATATTTGATAGGACTCACAATTTATTAAAGTGTAGAGTTTGGCCCAAATTTTTTAATAAAATAATTATATTATGGAAAGGAAAATAGAATTATTGATAACAAAAATGAAAAATAAATGATTAATGAAAGAAGTCCTATGATAGAAGGAAATAATATTTGAATAGGAGAAGGAAACTTGTCAAAAGAGTTCAGGAGTCTTTTTTATAAATTCATGGCATTGCATAGAGAAGATATGTGCTTAGCACCAATGTGACGTGAATTCGGCTAAAGAATTATGTGCATAAAAATTGTAAGAGTTCAAAGAGAAACTACAGAAAATGTGTAAAAGGAACAAATATTGCAGTAATGTCAATGAAGAATTTCCCCCACACACTTTATTGATATAAATTTTACGTTATATACAGAATGATTGAGAAGCTAATTTAGGAGACATATACACGGTAAGGCTAAATCTATACTACTGTTACAATGTACAGCTATAGAATTCAAACTTAGAAACAAGAATATTTGACATGAATTTAGGCTAGACATGCTCTGTTTTGGTTTGAGTGGGATCCACGCATGCTTCCCTTATACGCCCCCGTAAGATTTAGCTTCCATAGGAAAGACCAATCTTGTTGCATAGTTATTCCGTGCGTTGTTTTGACAATGGCTTTGTTAACAGATCGGCTAGTTGATCTTGAGTATGTACATGTCTGACTTGGATGCTTCCTTTTTGCACTAAGTCACGCACAAAGTGAAGATCGATTTGAATGTGTTTCATACGCGAATGATTGATCGGGTTAAAACTGAGATGTGTGGCTCCGAGATTGTCACATAACAACTAGGGAGACTCTTCGACTAGAAATGCTAGTTCTTTGAAAAGAGTGGACGGCCACATTGTCTCGGAAGTTGCATTTGCCAGTGCCCAGTATTCAGCCTCTTTTGAGGATCGTGCAATGGCTCTTTGTTTCTTTGAGCTCCAAGAAATGGGGTTAGATCCCCAAAAACTGATATATGCAGAGGTTGATGTGCAGTCATCCACATTTCCAACCCAACGGCATTAGAGTATGTTCTTAATACCGGAGTTCCAGCTTTGTTGACCTGAATACCATAGAAAGCGGTTTGTTTTAAGTAGTGGAGGAGCCTTTTGGTTGTTGTCTAGTGATTTGTAGTCAGCTTGTGCATAAATTGAGAGAGTTTGTTGACTACAAATGAGAAATCTTGACGTGTCAAGGAAAGGTATTGAAGGCTGCCAATAATTCTACGGAACTCTGAGCTGTCCACAGCAGCAGTGCCCTCATTCAATTGAAGGGATTGAGTGGTAAAGAGAGGTGTTGAGACATCTTTTGTACCACTCATACTTATGTGGGCTAAAAGTACACGAACATATTTATGTTGCCCTAGTAGGAATTACTTCAATCCCTAAGAAAAATGTAGAGAACCCATATCCTTGAGAGAAAACATTTATTTCCTGTAATTACAAGATCATCAACATAAACCTGGAAATAACAAAGATTGGAACTTTGGCTGTAAATGAAGAGAGAGGAATTTGCTTTGGAATTGTGAAAACCCAACTGAAGAATGGCATTTTTGAGTGCTGTGGACCAAGGTCGTGGGACTTGTTTAAGCCCAGATGGCCTTTTTTAACCTGCAAACATGATTAGGTTTAGACAATTCTTTGAACCCTGGAGGTTGTGCCATAAACACAGTCTCAGTTAATCCACTATTTCGAAAGGTATTGTTGACATCCATTTGCCTCAAATCTCATCCATTCATGACTACAATAGATATGATAGCTCTAATAGTTGCTGGTTTAACTACAGGGCTAAAGGTTTCTATGTAATCAACACCAGGTCGTTGATTATAGCTTTTAGCAACTAGATAGGCTTTGAATCTGTCCACTAACCCATAAGCTTTCCTTTTTACTTTGAATACCCACTTACAGCTACATGTTTACACTTTCAAGGTGGTAAAACTAGGTCCCAAGTCTTGTGTTTCATTAGAGCAGTAAGCTCATTGGACATGGCCTCATGTCGTGAGGTTGAGAAATGGCTTGACTTACACTTGTTGGTTCAATGGTTTGGGGGAGAGGATGTTTGGATATGGTATGGATTTGTTTTGGTTTGAAAATTTGGTTCATTGATCTTGTGGTCATGTTATGAGTGCGTTGTGGAGGATTATTTGGTTTGGTAGGGTTGGGAAAATTGAGAGTTGTGGGATTATGATCAGGACTTAGATGTGGATCAGTAGAAAAATCATGGGATTGTGATTGCAATTTAAAGAAGAAGCAGTCCGATTGTCATGTAGAAGAGAATTCGAATGGGTGGTGTTGTGATCTAGGACTTGCAAACGATCATGAAGTAAAGAAGTAGATGGTCCGAAATTACTCGAGGAGGACGCAATAATGGCAGGAGAACCTTCTGGAGGTAGCGATGAAAGTGGTGTGCCGAACATCGTTGATGGAGACACGATAGGCTGCTGAGCATCAAAGAAGAGGGGAAGAAATTTGTGAGGTTATCGATGTTGAAATGATTACTCATTATCAGATTGGAATATCCCCTAGGCTGCTAACATGATCACACTTAAGATGAGCTGCTAAAGTGTACCTTTGGGACCACTATTGTTGTTGTAACCATATTGCAAACTCACATGATTTCTGCATTATTGTTTCTTGCTCAGTACTCTAAACTTGTTTATATATATACCATAATTTATACATTTTATATATTAAAGAATTCAACAGCTTAAGTTTTGCTATACATTATTCCCAGTTTCCATTGTTGTATTTAATTCTAACTTGGTATCAGAACTTCAAATGGTTAACACCGGATCAAACGACAATGCACAATCTGCCCTACCAACGTCCAGCACGTTGATGCCTTCAATGATGGGAGGACATCGGATGCCACATCTTGGAATGAGTCTTACCCAAGTCCCTGCAGTGAAGCTTGACAAGAATAACTACCTATTATTGAAGAACATGGTTATGCTCATCATAAGAGGTCATAACCTTGAAGGCTTCATCACTGGAACAAGAGCATGTCCAGCAGAATTTCTGGCAACACAAACTAATGGATCTACTGGTGTCACAGTCAAAATGACTCCCAATGCTGAGTATGGAAAATGGATGTCAACTGATCAGCTTCTAATGGACTTGCTTTATTCATCAATGACACCTGAAATTGCTATGAGAGTAATGGGTTCTTCAACTTCTTGCACCCTTTGGAATGCTATTCAGGAGAGCTTTGAAGTCATGAACAAATCAAGAGTAACATTCCTCATCAGTGAAATTCAAAGAACAAGGAAATGATCAATGAACATTGATCAATATTTAAATATGGTCAAGCACTCAAGCAGTTAGCAGATAACCTCGAAATAGCTAGGAAAAGCATATCTCATGTTTATCTTGTTACCCAAGTACTTGCTGGATTAGATGAGGAATATACTCCTATTGTGGTTTAAATTAACAGCAGGGATTCTATTTCCTGGCATGAGATGCAATCAGTGTTGATGACCTATGAAAGTAGAATTGAACACCTTAATACTATTAAAACCAGCATGGCCTCAGTTAACTTGGGCCATACTTCAGCAAACCTTGTGCAAAGATCACCTGCAAATAGAGGAGGTGGGTTCAATTATGGTGAAAGAAGTAACTACAACAGAGGAGGAAGGAGCAGAGGTAGAGGATTCAGGCAAACTGGACACAAATCTCCTTGTCAAATCTGTGGTATGAACAACCATTTAGCAGAGAAATGTTTCAACTGTTATGATGAAAGGTATATGGGAACAAAACTTGTGCAACAATAACAAGGAAATTCATCAAGACCAGCTACACTTGTAGCCTCACCAAGCACCATCACAGATCTAGCATGGTTTGCTGACTCAGGAGCAAGCCATCATGTAATAGATGATAAAGGAAATCTAGTTGAAGCACATGAGTAAGGTGGTAAGGAAAAACTTACTGTTGGTAATGGAAACAAACTGCATATCTCTCATATTGGCACAAATCAACTAAGCACACATAATTACAAATCCTTAAATCTCAGTAATGTGCTATTAGTTTCCTCAGTTAAGAAAAATCAACTAAGTGTTTCACAACTAACATCTGATAACAATGTGTTTATAGAGTTCCACCCTAATTTTTGTGATGTCACGGACAAGCAAACGATGGAGGTGTTGTTGGAAGGGAAGCTTAAAGATGGATTGTATCAAATTGAGCACCCAGATCAAGTTAAAAGGCATTCTGTAATCAGTCTGTCTATCCAATTAAATTAAATTCCTCTACCTTTGTTATCGAGTCCAGAAAGTCTAGAAAGCATGAGTCTATACTTAAGCTATGGTATATGAGACTTGGACATCCTACAAAACCTGTTATGTCACGAGTTCTCAAATCTTATAATGAAAAAGTTGATATCAATGAAGTGAATCGACTATGTGATGCTTGTCAACTTGGTAAATCACATTCTCTACCCTTCAAACTATCCACCTCACATGCTCTATCTCCTCTTGACTTGATACACACAGACGTTTGGGAACCTGCTCCCATACACTCAACCTTTGGATACAAGTATTATATATTGTTTATTAATGACTATAGTAGATACACCTGGATCTACCCCATGGAGAACAAGTCTGAATTTATAGACCTATTCATTCAATTCAAAACCTTAGTTGAAAACAAGTTTGATAGAAAAATAAAATCACTTCAGTCAGACCAGGGAGGTGAATTTAGAGCTTTCACTAACTTACCTCTTGAATCTGATATTGACATGCGAACATCCTGTCCCTATACCTCAGCCTAAAATAGTAGAGCTGAGAGAAAACATAGGCATATAACTGAAACTAGATTAACTCCTCTTGCACAAGCTAGCATGCCCCTAAATTATTGTAGGGAGTCTTTCAATACAGCTACCTATCTCATAATCAAACTACCTATAACAATTCTTAACAAGAAGTCTCCTTGTCAAGTCTTAAACCATGAACAGGTTGATTACAAGTCCTTCAAATTTTTTGGCTGTGTTTACTGTCCTTGTCTTAGACCTTATCAAAAGCACAAGTTTAGTTTCCATTCTGTGAAATGTGTGTTTCTTGGTTTCAATAACTCACAAAAGGGGTACAAATGCCTCAGTCCAACTAGGAGAATATACACTTCCAGACATGTAGTCTTCAATGAAAAAGAATTCCCTTTTCACTTTGGCTTCCTCTCCAGAAAAAGCAATCCTCAGAGTTCTGAAATCATTATCCAATATCTACCACTTCACACTACCTTAAACTGTGATCCAGGTTGCTCAATTGATCCAACTCATCCTAGTGCAACTCCAACAGCAGCATCTCAGAGTTCTGAGCAACTTGAAATTGCTGAAAATTTAGAACAACTTCAGATTGAAAATGTGCTGCCTAAGGAAATTGAAGCTGAGAACTTAGAAGCTAATGATGAACAAATAGAAAATCAAGAAGGGGTGCAACTGATCATCAAACTGAAGTTAACACTGAGGTGAATCTAGGTGAAGGAGAAATGGAAGAACAAGTTACAAAACATCCAATGATCACACAAAGAAAAGTAGGCATTTTCAAACCAAAAGCCTACTCAACTCAATGTCAAAAGTATAGGATGAAAATTGAACCAGACAATGTACCTGAGGCATTACTAAGCAAGGACTGGAATGAGGTAATAGAGGATAAATATAAAGCCTTAGCGAGAAACAGAACCTGGAAACTAGTACCACCAATGGACAGTCAAAGAGTGATAGGAAGCAAGTGGGTACCCAGAGTCAAACGCAACATTGAAGGGAAAATACTGCAGCACAAAGCCAGGCTGGCCGCCAAAAGCTTCTTGCAAACTTCAGGTGTGGACTATCATGAGACCTTCAATCCAGTAATTAAGGCATCTATAGTAAGAATAATTCTCACAATTGCAGTCTCATGAGGTTGGAGTATAAGACAGATTGACATAAACAATGCTTTCTTGAATGTGGAACTTGGTGAAGAGGTATACATGAGCCAACCAGAAGGATTTGTGGACAAGGAGAACCCCACCTTTGTGTGCAAACTAGAAAAGGCTCTTTATGGGTTAAAGCAAGCACCAAGAGCATGGTATGAACAACTAAAGAAAACACTACTTCACTGGAAGCTTGTGAAGTCTAAGACAGATAATTTGTTGTTTTTCTACATGAATCAAAGGCAAGTCATTTTTGTTTTGGTGTATTTTGATGACATAATAATCACATGTAATGAGACAATAGAACAAGGCATTTTGATTCAAAGAAGTGACAGAATTAGTATTACTAGCTTTCCAGACACGGACTGGGCATCGTGCTTTGATGACAGAAGATCAACAGCCGGTTTTTGTGTTTATTTGGGAGATACATTAGTAGCATGGTCTTTGATAAGTGTAGTTTATACACTTATTTGTTACCCTAAACCATTATATTTTATTGTCTTTTGGATTAATTTCTATCTAATTTATGTTAAATT
>CAIGRK010186799.1:0-13394 GCA_903798315.1 Fraxinus greggii | reverse complement strand
TTTATGTAATCAAAATTAATTTAGAAGGGAATATCTAGGTGGGAGATTCCGGTTCAATGGAGACAAGAATTGGCTACAAAACAAAAAATTTAGAATTAAATATTAAAGGCAATATGTATTATTCACTTGAGCAAAAAATTTTTTGAATTAAATACAACCCAGTTTCACCAAATTAAGACCCCGTTTGATTTTGACCCTCGTTCTTTAATAATTCATTTTTAGTCACAATCACTTCCAAGAAAATAATTTGACACATAAATCTAAAACTATTTTTTAAACTCATTTTCAACCATAAATTTTCACAATAAAATATTTTGCACCTAAATTCATTTTTTGTTTTTTTAACTTTTTAACGACATATTTTCCAAAAAAATCACTATTCCAAAACTCATTTTCCTCAGAAACTCATTTTAATAATTGTCGAACATGGGCTAATTTTAACCGCATATTCTTTGAAAAATCTATATAACAAAACTCATTTTTCACAAAAATGGAGCTCAAACATACTCAATCAACTTATAAGTTAAAATAATGTTCAAAATAAATAAATATCAAATTAAGGTAATGTTTGTTTCGAATTAAAATCAGATTTTAATCTAAATCAAAATCAAAAAATTAATATTAATCACATTTTTCATGGGGTTCCACAGCTTTTCAACTACACATTCCAAAAAATTCTACCATAATCTACTAAAAATTTAATTTTAATCCCCGCCAAACACTCACTAAATATGTCCAAATTCTAAAAACTACTCAAAATATGTCCAACTTATAACTAATGTGGAAGATATTAGAGGCGTCGACAAAAAAAAAAAAGACACGTGTGCATCTGAACTGAACGTTTGGGGACCTATATGTCAGTAAAAATTAAATAGTGACTTAAGTGCTGTATTTTGAAACGCTGAGGGACCACTTTGTAATATGTCCAAATCAAACACTGTACAACTTTCAAAGGGCATTTTGCAGTTACACGCTGTCAGGTGCGGTTGCATTGCATAATTATTCTCATAACAGAAAAAAAAGAGTGAAAGAAGTGGAAGGGGAGACGGAGCAACATCCAAGCGAGTCAGAAAATATCATTGACTCGATGATGGAGGGCATCGCTGTTGATGTAATATCGGTGGATGACGGAGGAGAAGAACGGGAGAGTACTGGTGGCGGAGGAATGGGAAGGGTTCGGGGGCCATGGTCGCCGGAGGAGGATGTGATTTTAAGCCGGCTGGTGAGTGAGTTCGGGGCGAGGAATTGGAGCATGATCGCAAGGGGAACACCTGGTCGGTCTGGGAAGTCGTGCCGCCTCCGCTGGTGTAATCAGCTCGACCCTTGCGTCAAGCGCGAACCTTTTACTGGTAATTTTGATGTAATTGCATATCTATTAGTATATTTAGATATACAAATGAAGACATGAATTTGTTGGTCTCTTGTTCTTTTTGACTTTTTTTGGTATTGTCTTTTGGAAGTTGAGAAGTGGTATGATTTTTTGGGTTGTTTCAGTGCTTTGGTTTTAACATTTATAATGCTTTAGTCTAGCTTCAGTTCCTAAATAATTTTCGTATTTCAAGGTTTATGCTGCTTTTATTTTCTCATGTTTAAGAATACACGGTTGAAACCCACAAACACAAAGTTTTCCATCCGTTGTTGAATGGTTCATCGGTTAGTCTTGCAATGAGATTTGAGGGACATTTATTATTTTAAGTTTCTGTTTTAACATTAGCCTGCATTACTGTCCTGGTATGTAAATAATGCAAATGTACATGCTCTATGTTGGTGTTGTTGTGTGGGAGTCTTTGAGGATTACATTCTAGCCTTTTTCCCAGTTCATATTAATTTGACTAGAAGTACTGCAGTACGTACAGTATTTGAGCACAAAATTTTATCACTAATAGCTGCTTGCGGAGCGTGTTTAGCAAAAAGAAAAAAAAACAAAACAAAACAAAAAATGATTAGGATTCACTTGCCTAGGTCTGAAGTTTCATTTCATTTAATTGTAAATTAAAGCAGCTCAACCTTGGCTTTCTAGGAATGTGAACTTGGCTTTTTCTGATCTGAGGTAAGACATGATTGATCCAAATTTAGGGGAAGTTGAAAGATTGTGAACTTCAAGATATGTTCAAATTTGGAATCTCTATTGCAAGATCAAATCTTGCATGAGATGAATGGGGTTGGACTTAAATTCATAAATAGTTATCCAATGTTATAAGCTTTTCTGTTGAGGCTTCTTGAATTAATTCTTTCAAAAAATTTATCAACATTGACAATAATATCTTGTTTGCATTTTGATTGAGGATCTATTGATGATGGTAGATGCATCTAAAACAACATTCTTAGTTATTTAAGTAGCCTTGGCGCAATTAAAAGATATCTTCTCTTTTCATTGCAGAAATAAGTATGTCTAGATTAATGTGTGACCATATAAATAGATAAGAATTGAGAATATAGTTCAAACAGTGGAGGTTGAACCAGTTGATGATAAATATGGCAAAGGACAAATTAGGCAGATTATTTTACTTGATTTAGGCAGACTTCACTTTTTGGTAGAAAGTAGGCTGCTGGCCTGCGATTATGTTTCTTTTTGATAGCTGTATAAGTTTGGTTTGATCTTATGACAATGCTTGGACCAGTGAAACTCACGGAATTGGAATGTGACTGAAATTTCCTTCTGACAGTATGTAGTGGGTTCCCATTTAGATTCCACAAGCGATGTTGTTGAGGAATTCTATGAGTTGTTCTTCTGCTTGGAATGAAGTTTTGATATGACATGAATGGAATAAGATCTTCTATTATTTGATTTTGTGAAATTATAACGTGAAAATTGTTAGATTTATGTAGGCTTTAGGTTTCCCTAATTTGCTGGAAAATATTTTAGAAAGTGATAGAGGAAGAACAGAAAATTGTTAGATTTATGTAGGCTTTAGGTTTCCCTAATTTGCTGGAAAATATTTTAGAAAGTGATAGAGGAATAATTTGTGTTCTCAAAACATTAGTTATGCAGAATGTTAAGTGAACCAGCTTAAAACAGGAAGTTCCCCTGATGAAGACTTACCCCTTGGACAATGATTTGGGTTTTGTCGATATATATTTGCAAAGATTGAAAATTCAAATGTTCATTTAGGAAGCCTTATCAAGACAGCTTTAATAAATGCAGAGGTTGTGTTGACGGCATATTTTAGGCCATGATCATCTTTTCATGTTCGTTCAATCTCTCGAACACTTCCAATTATAATTCCCTCTATATCATGGACTAGACATATTTAAATTGGTCAATTTCAACTTGTCCTTCTAAGCTATTTTAAATGTTTAAATCTGCTGAATAAATCTGTTTCAAACTCATATTCTGCGGGGGATGTCTTTGTTTTTCTTCTCATGGATAATGTTTTTGGCACTTATTGTAATTCTCTATGCTTACTTCTCTTGATAGTTTCCTTATGAATGAAATAATTAATACTGGGAGACATGGTTCCTGAGTCCAAATCCGAATAAGATCCTGATTCGTACTTCACTTGGTCATTAATTTTGATATGAATGCAAAAATAGCTGAGGCTAATCAATTTTTATATTTACCGTTTTCTCTACTGGGGCAAGTTCACATAGCTTACAATCAACGTCTCCAAAACATCTATGTAGTATTTGATAAGTCAGCTAGCTCCTTAAGTACCTTCTGTTAGTTCCTGTGACGCTATAATTAATCGAAGATGTTCTCAAGAGTGTTATATCTTTTACATTTGGCATTTCTTAGCAAATAAAGGCGTATGTACCTAAGTTGAGTAACAATAATTTGATTGTGTTGTGCATAAGTAATTTTAAAGGGCTAGGTGAATTATGTGGCTTATAATTGTTTCTTAGCTGTCTGATCTGAGCAATCTACTTGAACCAAGAATCGTACATAATAAATAATGTTCAAGATACTGAACAAGGATAAAAACTGTTTTCCCTATGGTTTTTTATGTGAAAAGACGAAAAAGGGACCAATTTCTCCAAGAAAGTTTAGTACTAAAATCTTGCATGGTTTTAATCTTGTCTAGGTTCTCCAAAGCTAATTCTTTTGATGGTTCATTAAATCCATTATACTATCCATTATGTGACTTGAATGCGAATAGTCACATCCAGATAAATTTTGTATATGGTGGATTGCGGCTAAACCCAAACCAATAAATGATGTACACAATGGATACTTCTGTTTTCTCTCCCGTTAGTCCTTTTTAATATATCTGTTGACCATATTAGAACAATGATTGCATATGTTGCTAACTCTTTTTTAGGTGAGAATGTTGAGTATTGTTAAGAGATTGTTTATATTTGTTAATGAAATATCTGGAGCATCATTGTTTAGCCAAAACTTTTTGGTTTTCTTGTGCTTGTTGTTCCTTTCTTTGTGTCTATAATAAATTTAAAGCACTCCCCAAAATGAATCAGGCAACTTATTTCATTGTGTCACGTGAACATTTCTTAATGTTAGATCACATAAATATGCCATTAGGGTTTAACAATTACAATTTTAGACTGACTATGCTTTATAGTTTTAAGTAATGGAATTTGGGATGCTAAGATGGGTGTCCGGTCACACTACAATGGATAAGGTGAAATGAGAATATATACCAACAAGTGGAAGTGGCGATGGCACGTATTGAGGATAAATTAAGGGGGGGATAATTTAGATGATTGTATTATATTTGTGTCAAATTAAAAAGACTCTCATTCTTAATAGTGATGCGATTTTGGTAGAGCAAGTCAAAAGACAGGAAGGTATTCCAAAATGAAACGTAGGTCTAGCAAGAAACATATTTGAATGGCAAAAATGACTCACGTAGTCGACCCTAAATTTATCAAGAATTAGATTTAGTTTAATTTTCTCGTTGAACATATAAAGATGATAAAAAAAAATTGACCTAGCAATCCTTAAAAGCCATTTGTCCCGCATGACCATACAAATGTTAGGACTTGGCATTCCCATTATGTTTTATGTTCCTCTTACTTGAGAGTCCAATTTTTTGTGTTTCCCACATGGCTGGATAAGTGGATGCTCCACAAAAGGTTGAGCTTGCTTCATTATTCATTAGTTCAAGAGCTAAAACTGCAGAGATAAAAAATCATTTATTGATGTATAACTTGAAAGAGAACGGTAGCAAGAAAGAGAATAGAGAAGAAGAATTAAGAGAGAGACACAGGGACAATCAGAGAGTAATCTCAATATCATTCTAGATCGTGAATCGAATTCCTCATTATTAAGAAATGTGTTCATGCTTAAAACTCCTACCTAAAATGAAATTATTTCTAACTTTGAACTAGTAGAGTAAGAATATAAATCAAAATAAAAAATAAGTGTGTAGTTTTTGTAAGTCTTTAACACGTATATTATTGAAGGGGGTTCCTCTTCAAAACTTTGTCCTTACTTACGGAAGATTCTAAATGATGATTATGATATGGTATTCCTGTGAAGTCTTATTGAGCTTATCTTCTGCAGATGAAGAAGACCGTATAATTTTAGCAGCCCATGCAGTTCATGGAAATAAATGGGCGTCAATTGCAAAACTTCTCCCAGGTAGAACAGACAATGGAATTAAAAACCATTGGAATTCTACACTAAGGCGCAAGTGTGTGAATATTAGCGGGTTGAAACCTGCATCCTCAGAGGAAACCTTGTCAGGTGGGGATATGAAATTATTCAAGTCCTCAGAGGGATTGGACATGAGAATGGTGTCAAATCAACCTCCGCAGTCTGAAGATGAAGTTCAAGTTACTGGAAACTGCTGTGCTCCCAAACAATATCTATCCTCTGATTCAGTAACAATTGATCCCTCTGCTGGGAAAAACCTTCCCACGGTTTATCCCTCAGCTGAAGAAAATTGTCCTGTGGTTTATACCTCTGCTGAAGAAAATAATCCCATGATTTCTTCTCCAGTGGCAAAAGTAGGTGCTTTCAATGTTTACAATCCTAGCCACAACTCTGCATTTTCAAGGACAATACCGATGCAGGGACCTTTGATCCGAGCATCCAAACCAGATTTTGGAATCTGCAAATTTCTTGATGGTGCGTGTGGTGAGTCCATAATCCCTCAGCATTGTGGCCACGGTTGTTGTGCAACTTCCAGTGGAGGTTCTTCTATGAGCTCATTGTTGGGGCCAGAATTTTTGGAATATGAAGAAATCTCCCCCTTTCCAAGTCAGGAGTTAAGTGCCGTAGCCATGGACTTGAACAATATTGCCTGGATTAGAAGTGGTCTTGAGAATGCTGGAAGGTTGTCAGAAAGTTCAAGTCACCAAAGACAGAGAGTACCTGAAGGTCCGTCCACGTCCATGAATAGTTTTGAACAGAACAATGAAAATGATCAATTCCGGTTTGAGACACCAAACCCATTCACAAGAGGGACGAAAGATGTAGTTTCCCAACAGATGGCAATGCCTACATTCACTTTGCGAGCTGAGGTTGAAGGCTTGAGCTGAGCCCGATGCAAGTTTTTCTTTTTGACTAAATTATCTTCAAACTTTTGTAAATGTTGAGATTTAAGTATAGATATCAAAGTAGTGATTTACAAAAAGTTTGGTGGGCTGGGATAGGCAGGAAAAACTTGATCTTGAATAGGTGCTATCATTGGCGCAAGCAGAGGATGTCCAAGATCTTTTTGGTTAAATTGCTTTCTATAATTTCTGTAGGCGTTCACCTACTAATGCATCATTCTTTTGGTATTATGTTCATAATTGTGGTACCTAATCTGTCTTTTATTGTAACAGTAATGATCCTCAAGTATGATATTTGGGTATTATCGGTAACTTAACCAACATGTTGGTTCTCGATAGTGAAATAAGGCAGACTTGTTCAATCATGTTCTTTGTTTTTCCAAGTTTACTTTGTGACTGGATAGAACGGGGGCTAAAGTGGAAAGACCAATATTTTGTCATGCAAGTTACTTGAGTTTATTGTTAGCTCGTGGCATGCCGCACATTGTCATATCAATGAAAAGTAAACACACTTCTAGATAGAACTTTATTGTGCAAAACAATTAACGAAAAAGGGCAATTGTAATATTTGAGAAAAAAGAGTGCACATAATGCAATAGTAAGTCGGTTATTTTGTCCAGAAGTACGAGCATAATGGATGAGTTGTGGTTTAGGATGAAAGGCCAAGTAAGATCGATATAAAAAAAGATTTGTTTTTCAAAGTATTTATGTATTCAAAATAACCTTAATGGAAAATGCTTCTTGTATATAACTATTTATATAATATTTTACACAACAATGACGTGCCAAAATGTAAGCGGAAAAATTATTTAATTGATAAAATTTTGATTCAATTAAATTTCGTCTCATTGTCTGTTGATAAATCATTATATAATTATTATGTACATGTAGTACAATTCGACCTGAAGATGTGAACTATTGGTATAGGGAAAATTAAGGTTAACTATTTAACTTTTCAAATAGTTTTGAATTCTTAATCTTTAAAACTAAGTTCCCAGCCCACGTACGAAAACATTCAACATCATCGCGATTTCACAAAGTTGAAGTGAAAAATGTCAAACTCATAAAAACGTGAAGTTGTGTGACGATTTCTGTCATGTCAGCATCCAAACTGACATTTTTAAATAGATGGGGACCTGAACCTCACTTTTAAAGGTTAACAACTCCAAACCACATTATCTTAAACGTCAGGGTTCTTATCTCTAATCTTCCACTTGATTATTTTACACACACCTGCATCTGCATAACATGATGAAAGGACAGGACTATGCCATCACTTGCTTTATTAGGTGAGATGTTTAGGTCAATTATTTCATAAGTTTTGGTCTGAAAACACATGAAAATCAACTACATTTGCAATCTTCCTGACACGTGTCTGCTTAGCATTACTAAAGCTTATATTTGATTCATTTATAATACTCAAATCACTTTTAATCTATGTAATTCGAGAAATTCACGAGTATCGATGACTTATTTATCATTTATTTTTATCTATTTATAATTTAAATCATTTATAAAAACTTTCCGAACGTGGTCTAAACCTACCATTTTTGACAAGCTGTCTCCAACACACATTTGTTATTTTTGATGCAATTAATTTAATCTTTTTTCTAAAAACAATTGAAACCTCATCGTATATAATTTCATACGAATAAGTTGTAAACACGATTTTATTTTTGAATCCACAGAGGGTAATTTTAAAGAAATTTTGTATAGAATTATAAACAATCTTATTTATAAACTACAAAGAATTATGGAAAAATGGTAAGGCAAGAACATATAATTTCAAAAGTTAAAAATTTACTTTTTTCAAACATCCCAAAAAGAACATAAATTTATAAATACTAGAGATGATCTCCCATCCATATTACAGGGAAATTACCAATAAAGAAATTGTAATCTGCCACTATCAAGAATCTTGCGACGATAAACCTAAAGAGTCGAATACAGGTCAGGGCTCCTAACATCCTACTGTATTTCATTACACACGTTAACGGTTAAACTACGTCTTGTCTATTGCAAATTAGACAAGGCAAAAGCTTTATTTTTTCCCCTGAACCTCGTGAACCTTTTTAAAGAAATTTACTTCCGTTTCATTATGAGGCTGCTTTACCAATTTATTGGTCCAACAGTATATAGAACTGCAACTACATAAATAAAGTTGTTAGATTCTTCAGCTAAGTCAGAAATTGGGTTTGGTGCAGAATCTCTCTGCACATAGGAGAAGTTTACTGTTGGCTCATCGAGTGCACTGTGTGTCTCTCTATAAATGATCTCGGTCTGATTTTTCCTCTACATGAAGATTCTTTATCTAGGCTTCTGTAAAAATGGCAAGTTTACACAAATCCCTTGATGACGTAGATTTAGAGGCTGCTAGTTTTAATCGCAGTGGAAATGATGACGGTGGCGGCGGCGGTGGCTGCAGTTCAATCTCCTCTAATGCGAATGACCACTCTGCATCAAGTGCATGTGGAAGTGAGATTGTGAGTGTCTCTGAAAATACTAGTATTGATGAAAACAGCAAGAAAAGAGAATACAATGTGTCAGAGTGTTCAGTGGAGGTGTTGGATCTGAATGATGGTCCACCAGAAATCAAGCTGCATTTGGTCAAGATTATTAGGGATTGTAGGATTTGTCATCTGAGCTTGGATGCAAGCAATCAAGACTCTGGTTTACCCATTGAACTGGGTTGTTCTTGTAAAGGTGATTTGGCTGCTGCTCACAATCAATGTGCTGAGGCTTGGTTCAAGATAAAGGGAAACAAGTAAGTGTCCAATCGTATTCAAATTTTGATCTTTATGAACCTTGAACATAGCCTTCTGTAAATTCATTTTTTCCCAGTTTCTTTCAAACTCATCTGGAGATTAACCATCTTTTACTGTGCTTAGAAGTACGGTAATTCTTTTTAAGTTGCTGGAATGACGATCAAATGAAGTAGGTTGTTTACTAACGTGTTGATTTTTCATTTTCAGTTTCTATACTTATTGGCCGTGTCAATTATTGATGGCATAAGGCCAAAAGGGCTGGGTGAAATGTTAGGAAGACACAATTTAACTTTGCTTTGGTAGAAAAGTGATGACTTTAGATGAGAATAAAAGACTTACCAGATGTGGAATAAAGGAAAAAAGGTGGGTGTGAAATCGGAAGAATTTGTGAATAGATAAAAAGGTAAATGCACCAGGAAGTTCTGCCTTTATGGCCGGCATTCTTTAATGTTCATTTTCTGGGACTTTGGAGATTTTCTTAAACTGGGCATTGACATTTCACTTGGTTTTCTCATGGGTTTTGACTTCAATCGATGAATGTCTTGTCTGTATAATAGATTGAATATATGGCTGGATACCGAATTGATAAGAGTGGTTGCTTGTTTCTAGTTATCTAAGCTAAATTTATCAACTTGAATTAGTGGAGACATGTGGAGGAGTAAAATCTTTTAACCTAAATTGTCGGATCCTTAAGTTCTCGTTCTTTAAAAACTAAGTAGGTGCTATCAGTTGGTCAACTTGTTAGATTCATGTCTGTTGGTGTAGAAAAATGTGCAAATAAAATGAATGTTATGCAAGGCACTTCTTTAAAGAGCTTTATTGACAAAATTGTCGCGACAAGAAAGTTTCATGTGATACTAGGATCTTATCTCTATATACTTTGACTTGGTGATGGATATCCTGATCCTTAATGATATTATATTGCAATATTACCAAGATTGGATGGTTGTATTCGGAAAAGCAATTAGGCAGTATTTTTATGTATTTTACTTTATTTCATTGTTTGGTCAAGATTTCAACAATAAATAGGAGTAGGGCTTTTAATGAATGGAATAAACTATTTTTCCTCTCCTAATTGCTCTTCTTCTTCTCCATTTGTTTACCCTTTAGTTTCTCCATATTCTGGTTTTTCCCTTCTCCTTCAATTCTAGTTCTTGTTACAAGCGTCCATCTTCACTTGGTAGCTATGAAGTTTTTACTGGGATTTCCACTGGATAAATTCATATTGGATTGTCTCGGTCTTGGACATAATTAAATAAATTCCTCAAACTATACTTTTTATTCACGAATCTCCTCCACCCTCCACACTGGCCCCGTCTCACCCCAGCCAATAAAAGAATTGTAAATAAATACTGAAGAAATCAAGCTCATATTTTGGTGAAAGAAATGGAAGTCAAGGATATTTTTTTGTACAATGTATTCTCATGGTCGAACTTCTCATCATTTTTCAGATGCACTCTTCTTACTGGGATTTGCTTGTTTCTTGTTATTGGGAACCTTGAGACTTCTTATCAGCAAGCATTCATATGAATGATACATCTCTACCATTTTAATGGTAGTGATTAGCATTGAATTACAAGAATTTTGATGCTTACTTTACCAAGTCAACCTTTCATTGCCACCTTTTGTGTTTGGAGAATTGGCAGCTGAAGCAAAGAGAATGGTCTTAGATGTCCTGTTCTTTGTAAATGCATAAAATCCCTTGACATATTTGCTAACTGTACCAACTTCCATGGATGAGCACATTCACATGGTAATAGATTCTGATACCTGAATCAGTTTTTTGAAGTTTCAATGGTAATAGCAAAAGTCTCGAATGTCACTGTCTATGTCATTGACTGGACATCTTATTTAATTTTTAGATGGCTCACCATGTGAGTCTCAACTATGATCTCTGCAAACCATGTGGCATAGAAAATTTTGGATCAATTGGTGTGAAAATTGAACTCATTTACACCTTCTCTAGAATCTCTACTATGCCCCAATAACATAAGATGCTCTGCACAATTTCCTCGTGAAGTCTTATGTCACCTTTTTATTTCTTGAAACAATATTTTCATCAAATCTAATCTCTATGTTATGAAATGTTCAACCTTTTAGGATTGATAAAGGAAAAATGAAGCCACATCTATAGTCAAACCACCGTTCGTAATCCCTAAAAGTTGAAGCATGCTTCCCTTTTATCTCACCAGATCTCTGAAATAATAGCTCGAATTTCTATTCCTAATAAGACTCCGTCCTCCAAAAATCGGCAGATAATGCAACTGATTTACCAAATATTATCTAGAGCAAGAACAATGATTAGTCCTTCAGCCCCTTTGGTGGTCATTTTTTTTTTTTTTGGAAAAGCATTGTTTTGAATAGTGATTTTTGGAGAATGTATGGTTAAAAAGTATGGAAAAGTTTTAGGTTTACTTATAGAATATTTTATTATGTGAACGTACGGTTGAAAATAAGTACGTAGAAACGAGTTTTGAAAGAATAGGATAAAAACATGCTCAATTTGAGAATTTGGTGGTTTTGCAGTTATATTTTATTTTGCTGCTTTATTTGGCAATTCTGACCAACTTGGCTAATTTTGCACTTCTTGTTGGCCCTGTTACTATCTGTTTGAGTTTTATATATAATGAACACATTTCTTTAGAAGCAATCTTGTCATGCTCATGCATTAAAATTTCTATACATTCTGATTTGCAGAACTTGTGAGATATGTGGATCAATTGCACGAAATGTTTCTGGTGTGAACGAGGCTGAATTGATGGAGCATTGGAATGAAGCAAATGATATTGCTGCCACAGCTACAACACCAGCATCCCAAACAGCATCTCGAAACTTTTTGCAGGGTCACCGATTTCTGAACTTCTTGTTAGCTTGTATGGTATTTGCATTTGTCATCTCCTGGCTTTTTCACTTCAATGTACCCTCATGAATTCTTCACAAGTGCTACAAAATGGTAATTCAAGAAAACATCGAGGCTCCTTTCAATACTTTATATTCAGTGGCATTCTGGCATCTGTTTTCACTCTTTGCTTTACTGACGCTTATGTGCTGCCAGGTTGTGTATATTAGAGAGAGCAGTCCAGAGGACTTGAAATTCTGTAGTATTGTTGTTGTGTTATCTATTTTGATTGTGAGAATATCCTTCTTCATGGTAATTTAATCCCACTGCTTCATTCCATTATATATTTGTGATATCTTTAATCGTTTTACACTATTCTTTGTTATCAACCAGTGCCTTTTTGATGTGCAATCTTTTCTGAGTTGCAGAAATATTTCAAGGGTTAATTTCTTGCTATACTGGGTGTTGACCACCTGAACCATTTCAGATTTTTGACAACTGATGGAGAACAAAGCTCGACTACTGTTTATTCCCGTATTTCTCACAACATCACATCTTAAAATACAGTAGGGTGAGGATGTATGTTCTTAGCATCCATTTTGTAGATTAGTGCATTCCTTTGCTTTATGATGTGAGGCTCTGTTTGGTTTCAAGAATCAATTAAAATGCAATGGCATTCCCAGTAGTCTTTTTATTTAGTCTCAAAGTGCGTGAACGCAAGGCGAGAGTGTGTTGGGATTTTATATATGAAATCGTGCTCTCTCTCCATTATTCATTCCTGGGCTCTAGAGCTATAGTAGATTTTTTCCATGCTCACAGTAGGCATGGTCGATTTGCTATGGCAATGCCATGGCCAATGACTTCCTATCAGGGCCACTGACCTTTGGAACCTAGACCGGGTTAAATTTCATGCATGCCCAAGTTGTACACTCATGCCCATAAGGAGCATATAAACATCGGTGCAGGCGTTTAAGAAATTCTTTACCAAATTCAGAACCAGTAAAAGTAGAGAGAGAATTGAAGAGAGACGTACTGAGCATGAACATAACCAGGTAATAATATACAAAGAGAAGCACACCCCTTAAGACACAGTGAACAATATACTAGTTTCCTCAATTTGTACAGAAATGCACATGATTCAATAGTTCAATCATGTTATAAGTATTGAAAATTTTGATGGACAATGGCGTAGAATCATTGAAAGATTGGGATTGAGAAAGAAAAGGTCATAATCTTGTACCGTCATATCAGGGTCGGTATGACTAGACAAATACATAACGTAGAATCATTGAAAGATGGACATTGAGGAAAAAACAGGTCAATCTTGCGCCACC